>CAWUFW010019620.1:0-179957 GCA_963921515.1 Calotriton arnoldi
CTGTGCTTCGTTCAATTTACATGTGCTGGGGTCATGCTGGGGTAGTGTTTTAGGGTTTAGGGTAGTGCAGTGGTGTTTGTGTAGTGTAGGGGTCGTGCTGGGGGTCGTATTTTATGGCTTAGGGTAGTGCAGTGGTGTTTGTGTAATGTAGTGGGTCATGCTGGGGGTAGTGTTTTAGGGTTTAGGGTAGTGCAGTGGTGTTTGGGTAGTATAGGGGGTCGTGCTGGGGGTAGTGTTTTAGGGTTTAGGGTAGTGCAATGGTGTTTGGGTAGTGTAGGGGGTTGTGCTGGGGGTAGATTTAGGGTTTAGGGTAGTGCAGTGGTGTTTGGGTAGTATAGGGGGTCATGTTGGGGGTAGATTTAGGGTTTAGGGTAGTGCATTAGTGTTTGTGTAGTGTAGGGGTCGTGCTGGGGGTAGTGTTTTAGGGTTTAGGGTAGTGCAGTGGTGTTTGGGTAGTGTAGGGGGTCGTGCTGGGGGTAGTGTTTTAGGGTTTAGGGTAGTGCACTGGTGTTTGGGTAGTATAAGGGGTCATTCTGGGGTAGTGTTTTAGGGTTTAGGGTAGTGCACTCGTGTTTGTGTTGTGTAGGGGTCGTGCTGGGGTAGATTTAGGGTTTAGGGTAATGCATTGGTGTTTGGGTAGTGTAGGGGGTCATGCTGGGGGTAGTTTTAGGGTTTAGGGTAGTGCAGTGGTGTTTGGGTAGTGTAGGGGGTCGTGCTGGGGGTAGTGTTTTAGGGTTTAGGGTAGTGCAATGGTGTTTGGGTAGTGTAGGGGGTTGTGCTGGGGGTAGATTTAGGGTTTAGGGTAGTGCAGTGGTGTTTGGGTAGTATAGGGGTCATGTTGGGGGTAGATTTAGGGTTTAGGGTAGTGCATTAGTGTTTGTGTAGTGTAGGGGTCGTGCTGGGGGTAGTGTTTTAGGGTTTAGGGTAGTGCAGTGGTGTTTGGGTAGTGTAGGGGTCGTGCTGGGGGTAGTGTTTTAGGGTTTAGGGTAGTGCACTGGTGTTTGGGTAGTATAAGGGGTCATTCTGGGGGTAGTGTTTTAGTGTTTAGGGTAGTGCACTCGTGTTTGTGTTGTGTAGGGGGTCGTGCTGGGGGTAGATTTAGGGTTTAGGGTAATGCATTGGTGTTTGGGTAGTGTAGGGGGTCATGCTGGGGGTAGTTTTAGGGTTTAGGGTAGTGCAGTGGTGTTTGGGTAGTGTAGGGGGTCGTGCTGGGGGTAGATTTAGGGTTTAGGGTAGTGCAGTGGTGTTTGTGTAGTGTAGGGGGACGTGCTGGGGGTAGTGTTTTAGGGTTTAGGGAAGTGCAGTGGTGTTTGGGTAGTGTAGGGGGTCATGCTGGGGGTAGTGTTTTAGGGTTTAGGGTAGTGCAGTGGTGTTTGGGTAGTGTAGGGGGTCGTGCTGGGGGTAGATTTAGGGTTTAGGGTAATACAGTGGTGTTTGGGTAGTGTAGGGGGTCATGCTGGGGGTAGTTTTAGGGTTTAGGGTAGTGCAGTGGTGTTTGTGTAGTGTAGGGGGTCGTGCTAGGGGTAGTGTTTTAGGGTTTAGGGTAGTGCAGTGGTGTTTGTGTAGTGTAGGGGGTCTTGCTGGGGGTAGTGTTTTAGGGTTTAGGGTAGTGCAGTGGTGTTTGTGTAGTATAGGGGGTCATGTTTTAGGGTAGTGCAGTGGTGTTTGGGAAGTATAGGGGGTCATCCTGGGGGTAGTGTTTTAGGGTTTAGTGTAGTGCAGTGGTGTTTGGTTAGTGTAGGGGGTTGTGCTGGGGGTAGTGTTTTAGGGTTTAGGGTAGTGCAGTGGTGTTTGTGTAGTGTAGGGGGTCTTGCTGGGGGTAGTGTTTTAGGGTTTAGGGTAGTACAGTGGTGTTTGTGTAGTATTGGGGGTCGTTTTTAGGGTAGTGCAGTGGTGTTTGGGTAGTGTAGGGGTCATCCTGGGGGTAGTGTTTTAGGGTTTAGTGCAGTGGTGTTTGGGTAGTGTAGGGGTCATGCTGAGGGTAGTGTTTTAGGGTTTAGGGTAGTGCAGTGGATTTGTGTAGTGTAGGGGGTCGTGCTGGGGGTAGTGTTTTAGGGTTTAGTGCAGGGGTGTTTGGGTAGTGTAGGGGGGTCGTGCTGGGGGTAGTGTTTTAGGGTTTAGGGTAGTGCAGTGGTGTTTGGGTAGTGTAGGGGGTTGTGTTGGGGGTAGTGTTTTAGGGTTTCGGGTCGTGCTGTGGTGTTTGGGTTGTGTTGGGGGTCGTGCTGGGGGTAGTGTTTTAGGGTTTAGGGTAGTGTAGTGGTGTCTTGGTAGTGTCGGGGGTCATGCTGGGGGTAGTGTTTTAGGGTTTAGGGTAGTGCAGTAGTGTTTGGGTAGTGTAGTGGGTCGTGCTGGGGGTAGTGTTTTAGGGTTTAGGGTAGTGCAGTGGTGTTTGGGTAGTGTAGGGGGTCGTGCTGGGGTAGTGTTTTAGGGTAGTGCAGTGATGTTTGGGTAGTGTAGGGGGTCGTGCTGGGGGTAGTGTTTTAGGGTTGTGCAGTGGTGTTTGGGTAGTGTAGGGGGTCGTGCTGGGGGTATTGTTCTTCGGAAGAAAAATCGACAACAATAGATCTCGCCAAGCGAGCAGCGCATGCGCTGCGTCGCTAGGCGAGACCTAAAAGCATTGCACCAAGATGGCTGCCAACACTTCCTGGATTGAAGTGTTGGCAGCCAATTAGAGCCAAGCTTGTGCTTGTGTAGTTAGGTCCTGCCCTGATATATAAAGATTTGTTTCCTTTAATATCTCAAAAACTACTTAACGGATTCACACCATTTAAAATAAAGTGTTCTTTCTGAACCAAGGGCTACCTTTTTGCCAACTTTGGTGTAATTCCGTTCAGCAGTTCGGGCTGTAGCCGTGTCTAAAGTCCCGGGGGCATGCTGGGGGGGTTAATTTTATGTGTGGGGGCCTCTAAGGGCCCCCAAGCCCGAGGACCACCACCCCCGGGGCTTTATGTATAATGGTGCGGGAGGGCTCTGAGCCCTCCCGCAGCCCCGAGACCGCCACCTCCCGGGGCTTCTTTTTTATTTTTGAAAAACCTGTGTGGAGGGCTCCAGCCCCCACACGCCCGAGACCACCACCTCCCGGGGCACTAAGAAAAATTACAATGGGGGTCCGTTTTGGACCACCAAGCCCCGAGGACCACCACCTCCCGGGGCTTTCAAAATGTAAGGAGGGGGCCGCGCGGCCCCTCCTGGAGCCTGTGGTGGCCCTGGGGACCGCCACCCCCAGGGCCGGCTCCTGCAGTGTCCCGGGGTGCCTACCCCGGGACACTGCTGTTTGCAATGACAGGACGGGAGCCTCGCGGCTCCCGTCCTGTCATTACAAACTGCTGGATATTGGAAGAGAGGCAGGAAACCTGCTCTCTCTTCCAATATCCAAAGCTGATTGCTTTCCACATGGGGAGCAGCATGTTAGCTGCTCCCCATGTGTAAAAGCAATGCCGGCTCCCGTAGGACACGGGGAGCCGAGGCGGGACTGTGGGGGTTTGGGGACCCCCACAGTCCCAGCGAGGCCAGGCCCCGGGGGATGGGGTCCCGGGGCCATAAGTGGCCACGGAGGGGGCCACGCAGCCCCCCTCCCAAAGGTAAAAAAGTAAAAAAAAAAAAAAAGTGCAAGGCCGGCCCGGGGATGGGGTCCCCGGGGCCTTAAATGGCCTGAGGAGGGGGCCACGCAGCCCCCTCCAAATAAAAAAAAGAGGCCATGCCCGGGGGATGGGGTCCCGGGGCCAATACAGGCCCAGGGAAGGGGGCCACGCGGCCCCCTTCCCGTTTTTTTAATTTTAATTTAAAGAAAAGGGGTAAGGCCCTGGGGATGGGGTCCCCAGGGCCTAAAAATAGGAAAAAGGAAGGGGGCCACACAGCCCCCTTCAGAGAAAAAAAAACGATCGGGCCCGCAGGCCCCGCCCCTTCCTTCACCACTCTGCAAACGCGCCCCTGGCGCGTTTGCAGAAGAAGCAATTCCCCTTGAATACTGGGGGTCCCTGAGGGCCAACTAGCCCACCAGGAACCTCCAGTATGCGCCAGAGGCTGCCTTGCAGAGAGGGTGTACAGAGGCCACGCCCTTTTTACACCTCTCTGCAACGCAGCTCTGTGGCGCTTTTGGAGGTATATGGTGGGCTAGTTGCACCCCAGGGACCCTCAGGATTCAAGGGAGTTAATCCCCCGACTTAAAACGCGCCACAGGGTGCGTTTGCACAGTGGTGAAGGGAGGGGCGGGGCTTCAGGTGACATGTGTGCAAACAGGCCCCGTGGCGCGTTTTAAGATGGGGAATTAAATCCCCTTCAATCCTGAGGGTCCCTGGGGGCCAACTAGCCCAACAGGTACGTCCAGAAAGCGCCACAGAGCTGCGTTGCAGAGAGGTGTAAAAGGGGTGTGGCCTCTGTACATGTCTCTGCAACGCAGCCCCTGGCGCATACTGGAGGTTCCTGGTGGGCTAGTTGGCCCGTAGGGACCCTCATGATTCAAGGGGACTTAATCCCCCAACTTAAAACGCGCCACGGGCGCGTTTGCACAGATGTCACCTCAGGCCCCGCCCCCTCCCTTCACCATTGTGCAAATATTCCTCTAAAATCAGCCGAAATATGAATTCTGATTTACTCACCTGTTATCAGGAGAGACCTCAGTGCTGCATCTTTCAGCCCAGTACTAATCCTGAAAAGTAATTTTAACCGTACTTACCAGTAACTTGAATTTCCTTCCATAGGCTAACATTGACTGGTTTCACTTGGAAATTCTTCTAAGTGTGGAGTTTTGGAACTTTAAAATATTCCTCTAAAATCAGCCGAAATACGAATTCCGATTTACTCACCTGTTATCAGGAGAGACCTCAGTGCTGTATCTTTCAGCCCAGTACTGGTCCTGAAAAGTAATTTTAACCGTACTTACCAGTAACTTGAATTTCCTTCCATAGGCTAACATTGACTGGTTTCACTTGGAAATTCTTCTAAGTGTGGAGTTTTGGAACTTTAAAATATTCCTCTAAAATCAGCCGAAATACGAATTCCGATTTACTCACCTGTTATCAGGAGAGACCTCAGTGCTGCATCTTTCAGCCCAGTACTGATCCTCAAAAGTAATTTTAACCGTACTTACCAGTAACTTGAATTTCCTTCCATAGGATATAATTGCCTGCTTTTTGCTGAAAAAGTTTCTAAGTGTTGATTTTTGAAACATACAAATATTCCTCTAAAATCAGCCGAAATACGAATTCCGATTTACTCACCTGTTATAAGGAGAGACCTCAGTGCTGTATCTTTCAGCCCAGTACTGGTCCTGAAAAGTAATTTTAACCGTACTTACCAGTAACTTGAATTTCCTTCCATAGGCTAACATTGACTGGTTTCACTTGGAAATTCTTCTAAGTGTGGAGTTTTGGAACTTTAAAATATTCCTCTAAAATCAGCCGAAATACGAATTCCGATTTACTCACCTGTTATCAGGAGAGACCTCAGTGCTGCATCTTTCAGCCCAGTACTGATCCTCAAAAGTAATTTTAACCGTACTTACCAGTAACTTGAATTTCCTTCCATAGGATATCATTGCCTGCTTTTTGCTGAAAAAGTTTCTAAGTGTTGATTTTTGAAACATACAAATATTCCTCTAAAATCAGCCGAAATACGAATTTCGATTTACTCACCTGTTATCAGGAGAGACCTCAGTGCTGCATCTTTCAGCCCAGTACTGGTCCTGAAAAGTAATTTTAACCGTACTTACCAGTAACTTATATTTTCTTCCATAGGAATCCATTGTCTGGTTTTCAGCAGAAAAGTTTCAAAGTGTCGATTTTCACAAACTACAAATATTCCTTAAAAATCGCCTGTATGACTTAAACGCATTCTTTCAACTGTTTACAGGAGATGCACCAGTGCTGGAGCCAGGATCCAACACTGAGTAAGAAAAAGTAACGATAACAGTTTTTACCTGCTAAGTGAATTTCCTTCCATAGGATAACATTGGTGATTCTATGAGAAAAAGTTTCTAAGTGTCAACTTTTAAAATACAATAATATTCCTTAAAAATCACGACTGTAACCAAAACGCTTTTACTCAACTGTTTACAGGAGATGTACCAGGACTGAATCTAGGATCCAGTCCTGTGGTTAGAAAAGTAATCCATAAAGTAACTAATTGCATTTAACTAGAAATTCACATTGAGCTGAATGTTGCATTGTGTTTGAAAATGTGGTGCCCATTGCAACAACTGTAACTACTGTACTTAAAAGTCTATTGCCTATGTGCAAAGTATTTAAACTAAAGTAATTCATTCTGAGAAAGTATTTTTTGTAATGTATTGTATAATGTAATTACAATGTAATTTAAAAAATAAAATATGTAAAAAAAAATTCTAAAAATGTAATAAATCAGTATGAAAAAATTAATATAACAATTAATACATTTAAAAATTGTCATTTACAAAACCTTTGAAATTCACTGAAAAAACCGTAGGTTTCAGACATGTTATAGTTAGGAATTAGCATTTAAAAAACCTTTGAAATTCACTGAAAAAACCATAGGTTTCAGATAAGTTATAGTTAGAAATTAGCATTTAAAAAACCTTTGAAATTCACTGAAAAAACCATAGGTTTTAGGGACAGTTATAGTTAGTTGGACATTGCACTCGTACAAAACCCGTGAAATTTCCCCGTTATAGTTAGTTCAGCTAACTATAACTCGCGCCCCATAATGCACTGCTGATGACGTCACATATTACATCACTCATGACATGGTCAGTGACATCACTGATGACATCACTGATGACATCTCAAATGACATCACTGATGACATCATCCACGTGATAATCTGATGCACCTCCTCACACCCTAATATAACCTTTGATACACCCAATCTAAATTACAGACTGCCATTCGCAAAACCATAGACACTCCAACACCAATAACTACATACCCACTCACTGATTCTTAGGTCTACACACACACATCCACTCACTCACCCGTACAGTCACTCATACTTATGGTCACTCAGTACAGGACAATCATATGCACTCTTACTCCTATATAGACACTCAAACACCGCCACTCATCCATAGAGGTACTCACACACCTAGTCAGTCATGCAAATAATTAAACACACTGCCATTTACTCACCTATACAGTTATACACACACCAGCTCACTTAATCATACAAATACTAGCACATTGTTACGCTCTTATACAATCACTGATACAAGCACACACTCATCCATACAGCCACTATCACAATCACTCACTCTCGCTTATAGCTATTTATATACTCCAATACACATATATACTGCCTTTCACATATGTAGTTACTCACACATGTACCACTGGGACATACATTCACTCACTAACACACTCTTACACACACTTACCCACCCATACAGTCTATCACAGATGCACTCTTGAAACCATCCACCCAGTGAATCACCCACTCACACATCTATGCACAGTCGCACACACCCCATCCACACAAACACTCAGGCACCCATACAGATACTCAGACAACAAATCAATAACTCTTATAGACACTCATGTAGCTATTCACAAACCCATGCAGCCACTTACACAGCAACAGACAGATACAGACATTAACCCAGTTTAGTCACTAACCCATGCATTCAGTAAGATACGTTTAATCACTCACTTATAGAATTAGTCACGCACCTACTAAATCATCCATACACACACTTATACACCCACTCATTCTTCAATACGCCTTTCCCTATATATATTAAAAATATTTAAACTTTACAGAAACACACAGTCACTGGATGATGTCATCAGTGATGTCATTTGAGATGTCATCAGTGATGTCATCAGTGATGTCACTGACCATGTCATGAGTGATGTAATATGTGACGTCATCAGCAGTGCATTGCGGGGCGCGAGTTATAGTTAGGTGAACTAACTATAACGGGGGAATTTCACGGGTTTTGTACGAGTGCAATGTCCAACTAACTATAACTGTCCCTAAAACCTATGGTTTTTTCAGTGATATATATATAGCTGCAGACAAGCCCAGTACTCCATGAACAGACGGCAAGAGCAGACCCAATTCAGTGGAAGTTGCTTTTTATTTTCTTACAACCATCACCATGTTGCCATTACGCGTTTCGGCCGTACGAGCGGCTTTGATCACATGACAGCGTTTAGAAAGGATAGGTACATTTTTAAAGTGCAGGTGACCAATGGCAATCCATATAGACATAGAAAAAATACTATGCAATTCTTTTTTCTCTTTGTTTAAATACAGTAATAAAATGTAACGATGTAAGCACATTACAATAACTTCATATATGCTGGTAAAATACTAGCTCAACCTGACAAATTGATAAGACAGGGAGAATGTATATTCTTTTGTAAAATACAAATACAAATCATTACGAGTAATTACCTATTAAAATGGATACCAAAGGTTAAAAAGAGAGATAATACAACCCAAATCCCCCTAAAAAAGAGATCTTAAAAAATTATTATTAGGTCCTATATGCTAAACCAACCAGTTTGTGCAAATATACAAGTATAGTGCAAAGAAAACGTGTTAATAAATAACCCCAATGTGCAAATTTCTGAGCTAGCTGCCAAACGACATTATACCATCTAAAATGATATTTTTAAATAATTATATACACAGAGAAGAAAAGAGAGATATATAGAGTACAACTAATCAAGAGCAACAAGGTTGATTCCCACAAATGTTTTTTAAATATCCTCAATATAAAATACATTTCAACCTTAAAACACTCCACTAGAAAAGTTAAAAAAGGTTTCCAACCTAAAAAGTCATAAATATGTAAATTTAAATATATACATAAATATATAAAAAAACATTTACATAGGATATTGTGAAAATTTGTAGAAACACCCAAGGTTTCATAAACAACTCATATATGCAGAGAGATTTTTTTATATATATTATTCATACACAAATAAATAGCTCAACCTAGTTTAAAGCCAAAGGGCATACAACACTCCTACTCAACTAGAAACCCTTACTGAAAGAAAAAATGGATTTTTAGAGATAAGTGTATAAATCTTCACTCGTGTTCAATCCATTTGGCTGTTTAGTGTCGAGTTCCAGAATATATCTTGTCTCCAGGCGCCTAAGCTTGGATTCCCTATTCCCACCACGTTTAGAGAATGGTATAGAATCCAATACAAAGTACTTAAAATGCTTAAGGCTACTGTTATGTACATCTTTAAAATGCCTGGCTACCGGGTAACTCGGGTCACAGTTCACTATAGCCCGGGTATGTTGTAAAACCCTCTTATGAACAGACAATTTTGTGCTCCCAATATAGAGCAAATTACAACTACATTGCAAAGCATAGACTGCAAATTCAGTTTTGCACGACAGGTATTTATTGATTGAATAGACCCTATTACTAAAAGGTGTCTGGTATGTTTTGGTATTGACACCAAATTGACACGCTTTGCAAGAAGGACATTTAAAAAAAACCTTTCCGTTGCTTAAGCCATGAACTAGGTTCAATGTCCTCCGGATTGTTATTTACCAGAACATTTCCCATCGTGGGTGCCCTACGAAAGGTAATAGCAGGTTGTTTAGGTAAAGAACTTCCAATAACTGGATCACCTAATACCGTGTGCCAGTTACGGCGTAATAATGGATCTGATCTGACCCTCCTGTCTGGAGTACCCCAGTATAAGTCTCGTTGTATTGTCTGGTACATTGTAAGGTACATGACCAGCCCTGACTCGGTGTTTTATCAGATCCTGCCTTGCTTTACTTCTTGATTTTACCATTGCAGCCTCAATTGTTTGTTCCTTGTACCCCCTATTTAGAAATCTATTTTTACATTCCTGTTGCTTTTCCTGAGCATCTAAATCCTCACTACATATTCTCCGGATCCTAAGCATTTCCCCATAGGGGATGCTATGTATGAGGTGTTGTGGATGTGAGCTTGAAGCATGCAATATGGCATTGCCAGCAGTAGATTTTCTAAAGAGGGTTGTTGCCAATTTGTTACCACAGATATATACTTCAGTGTCCAAAAAGGTTATGCTGACACGGCTAATAGAGTACGTAAACTTTAGATTGAGATTATTCGTACTGATTTCTCCAAAGAACTCATGTGCTTCTTGTTCTGTTCCATTCCAGATGACGAATAAGTCCTGTCGCATTAGTTTCTCCAAAATGCGGTAATTTTCCTTTAGCCCCTTTGCTCCTGTCCGTGTATTTTCATTACCAATGTCGCTTGGTTGCTGTCTATTTGGAGGATTGTCTTGAAACATTTCCTCCGCTGCAGACTCGCGATCCCTTATTGCTGTGGCTGACATGGTGATAGTTAGAAACTGTGTGATAATTTTGGGAAGCACACCGCTGTGGAGTCTGACCCCGTTACACTTCAATCTTTTCGGTGAAAAGAACCCCCACAGTTCAAAACCTCCCAACCTGTGTAATGTTGTTGCGCAAATGTACCTGGATGGAGACAATGCCGCAATTCCGATATTTCTTAAGCAGACGATCCCGTCACGGCTTCCAAGCTCTGTGCCTCGCTTGTTACTCGCCGGTACTTCCGAGATTTCGCTTCTCAACTCGGCTCCGTCAACTCCTTACGTGAAAAGCGCAAACACAGGGGCTCCGTAGATTCCTGACCCGGAATAACTTTGAAGTGCTTCCGGAACCTCCGCGCCGTCTACTCCAACACCAGCAGAAACTGACGAAGTGTCAACAGCTCGGCGATCCGTAGGCAAACGACCTCCAACCACAGAGCCAACTTCAAGAGAGGGGGTCCACTTATCCGGAGGCGGTCAATCCGGCAAATACAGCTGCAGACAAGCCCAGTACTCCATGAACAGACGGCAAGAGCAGACCCAATTCAGTGCAAGTTGCTTTTTATTTTCTTACAGCCATCACCATGTTGCCATTACGCGTTTCGGCCGTTCGAGCGGCCTTGATCACATGACAGCGTTTAGAAAGGATAGGTACATTTTTAAAGTGCAGGTGACCAATGGCAATCCATATAGACATAGAAAAAATACTATGCAATTCTTTTTTCTCTTTGTTTAAATACAGTAATAAAATGTAATGATGTAAGCACATTACAATAACTCCATATATGCTGGTAAAATACTAGCTCAACCTGACAAATCGATAAGACAGGGAGAATGTATATTCTTTTGTATACTATCAAACGCTGCTTAGAGAGTAGATGAAACAGCATGCAGCGGACTCAGATTCTTTGCAAAAATGTTAATTTATGCGTCACTCTATGCCTGCAAGGGTATTCTTTTGACTTATACTGGGTCCTCCCTTGTGTCTGGACAAAGCTAAACCTCTCTGAAGAGTTGTAATGACAGAGAACATGTGTCAGGGGTTGCTTTTATTCATTTCAGGTTGGCTTGGATGGTATTTTGCCAGTCCAAAGCTGTAATACTGTGCCTGGAGTGGTAAATGGATTTTGTCATTTAACAGCTCGGCATGGATAGCACTGTGCTATTCCTATGCTTAAAGACTTTGCTGTAGAAATGGCAAAAGACTTTGTCCCTCTCTATCTCGGCGTGGATAGCACTGTGAAATGAAAAAGAAATTTGTAGAGCGCGAAACATTCACCTGAAGGTGTCAAGGCGCTAGCTCATCAGACAAAACCAACTGGACAGATCACGGCCTACATCAAAGATTAAACAGCCAAGATTAAACAGCCAAGTCTTCAACAGGTGTGTTTCTTCTTTCAGCCTCAATGGGAGAGAGTTCCACAGCCTGGTCGTACCGACCATGAAACTTCTTCCACCCCAAGAACACTTTTTGAACCTGGAGACTATCAGATTATGGGTGTGAGATGAGCGAAGATGGCGAGCAGGGATGTAAGGCTGTAGATTCTGTTTGAAAAAGGCAGGCCCTATGTCATGCGTGGCCTTAAAGGCTATACAAAGAGCCTTAAACTCGATCCGTCTCTTCACTGGCAAACAGTGCAATTCTTTGAGCACCGGTGAAACGGATTTGTATCTTGGGATATTCAGCAAAAGATGTGCAGCAGCATTTTGCACAATCTGCAGCTTGATCAGGCACTTCTTCCGAAGGTTAATGAATAAGCCATTACAGTAATCGGCTCTAGATAGAACAAGAGCCGAGACCAGTAGCTTCCGCAGCTCAGCCGGAATAAATGGGAGAATTCTTCTCAATAGTTTTAATGTATAAAAGGAGATGGATGTAACCTGGTTAACATGGCCTTCAAACGAAAGCATACAGTCAAACGTGACTCCCAAGTTCTTCACCTTATTCGTAGGAGTTGGTAACGGGCCCAACTCCGAGGGCCACAAAGCAGGGGACCAGAAATTAGTATGACCACCAAAAAGTAAGACCGCTGTCTTACTAGAGTTCAATTTCAAACAATTGGTGGCCATCCAGTCCCCGACCTTACGAAGACAGGTGTGGAACTGTGCAGCAGTTTCTTCAGGCAAGCCTGTCACTGAGACTACAATCTGGGTATCATCGGCGTAGGAGATAGCCGAGAAACCTAGAGACCTAATTAACCTAGCCAACGGTGCAACATAAATATTAAAGACGGTTGGGCTCAGCGAAGAGCCTTGTGGCACTCCGCATGGCAATATGAAGTTCGGTGACTTGAACTCATCTAAAGCCACAAATTGTTCTCGGCCCGACAGGAATGATTTAAGTAAAGCAAACGCTTTCCCTTTAATACCAATCCCTCTCAGGACTTCCAATAATTTTTGATGATGCACCGTATCGAAAGCGGCAGAGAGGTCAAGCAGCACAAGTGCTGCATTGCCTCCTGCATCAACTGTCTGCCTAATTAATTCGGACGCTGAGATCAGTGCCAGTTCGGTGCTATGGTGCTTTCTAAAACCAAACTGAGTGGCATCCAGGAAAACATGCTTCTTAATGTAATCTGATATAACGCCACTCATGGCTTTTTCCACCATCTTCGCGGGCAAAGGGAGTCTGGAAATTGGGCGGTAGTAGTTAGGATCCGCCCCATCTAAATTTGGCTTCTTCAGAAGGGGGAGAACTGACGCCAATTTCCAACTGGTGGGGAATATACCAGAAGAGAACATTTGATTAAAAATAGGAGCCAAATGCAAGGCAAATAATCCTGGTAAGAGATGGAAAATTTTAGGGGGGCATGGGTCCATTGGGAAACCAGATTTAGTAGACAGAAGAAGGTTAATAGTCTCCTCAGTAGTCAATGAAGGAAAAAAGATAATTCAGGGAGTCAAAAAAATGGAAAAAAAGATAATTCAGGGAGTCATTGAAATCTGGGAGGACTGAGGAGATTTCCCTGTCTATGCTAATCCTATGCTTAAAAAGTTTGATAGAAAAGCATTTTTTGCATATATATATCAAGGTAACGGCTGTTACCGAAACGCGTAGTGACTGCATGATCGTTTAATACAATAAAGAAAACTGCGAGCCTAAAAGTGGAGTTCGTGCCCATCTGTTATCGACTGCGTTAGAAGCCGAAGGAAGTGCAAACTTTGGTTTTTTGTATATATATATATCGACAAAGGATGCTGCGCAGCCGAAACGCGTATCTCATCTATTGCGGGGTCGAGGGACACCGGAAAAGTAATAAATTAGCCCTATTCCTACTAACCTCGAGTACGTGCCTCTTCTTTGTTGGAGTAGGATGTCTTTTCTGATATATATATATATATATATATATATATATATATATATTTATTTATTTTTTACCTACTGGCGGTTGCCAGTAGGTAGCTTTAATTAGGACCAAGTCTCCAAAGGGAAAGCATTTTTTGACTTGGCTATAGTGTCGCGTTGGGTACTATTGTAATGGAAAGTTTGGTGATCTGTGCAGTGGGGACCGAGAATTTGGGGTGCGAAATACGGTTGCATTTGTAATGTTAATGTTAATTCCCATAGTGACTTTTAGCCACACCTACAGCCAGAACCGCTGAACGGACTTACACCAAATTTGGCAGAGAGGTAGATTTTGGTTCAAGGAAGTGCCTTTTGCTTATTTGGTGTAAATCCGTTCAGTAGTTGTTGAGAAATGTAAGTTTACAATTATAGTGATATCTCTGGCCGCGGATATTTCGTGGTGGTTTCGTGATAAATCGCGAATGCACGCACCAACGGGAATGCTCTGATTGGCTGGACGTGACCTGAACAGAAAGTTGGGGATGCCATTTTGTCTATCGGGAACGGTTCCTGGGGCTGGAAATCTGTGTGAAAGGCCACATAAGGGGTCAGGGTGGAGTTACTCTGACCCCCATGGTTGAGAAATGGGGATGTTAGTGACACAAGTTATGTGTCCAAAATAGATTTTTTAAATTGCGTGTGATATTCGCAGCGATGCCGCAACTGCCAGCGCGGCCCCCCGTGTACCATCGCGAATATTGGTGAAAATATAAAAAAATATCACTGAATCATTAATATGCATTGTTATAGAGATATAGAGATATTGATTAATATTTTTATAGAGTTATTTATATAGTGAGTTATCTACTGTGATGGTTAGAATTAATTATATAGTTATAATTTTTTAATGTGGTGGTGGCTATTGAATTCCTGTTTTTGCTTTCTGCTTCCGCGATGTATTTTGAATTATGAAACTGACATTGACGAAGGCCAGGCAGCCGAAACACGTTTGCCAGCATTACGGTTGCGATCAACCTATGAATTGAATTAAATAAATATATTTTTCATCACAAAGATTGCGCAGCGTTTTTGTGTGAAGGTATGGAAATGCACACGCGTGTGCATCTTCGCAAGCCTGCGTTGAGAGCAGCGACTTTGATGGATCAGTAAACTGATCTATCTATCTATCTATCTATCTATCTATCTATCTATCTATCTATCTATCTATCTATCTATCTATCTATCTATCTATCTATCTATCTATCTATCTAACTATCTAATATATATATATTTTACCCAATGGCTGTTACCACTGGTTAGTTATAGTTAGGATCGTGTTTTCATTGGAAAAGCGTTTTTTTGTTTTCCTAACTTTGGTGCCATTTGACGATTTTTCTGAAACTTTCTAAATAAATGTTTCTTACACCTCAGCACCTCAGCTTATTCCTTAAAAGTTTTGGGGTGATCCGTCAAGTGGGGACTAAGAAAAAGGGGATCCCAAACACGTTTTCCCATTAATTTTTCAATAGAAAATTAAGACACTGATACAGACCAAACGGCTGAACTGATTTACACCAAATTTGGCAGAAAGCTGGATCTTGGTCCAGCAAGCGTGCTTTTTGTGATTTGGTGTAAATCCTTTCAGTAGATTTAGAGAAATTAATGGTCAAAAACTTTGTATACTTCATGCTGTGGAGGATCCGTTGGGCCGACCGATTTTGAGACAGAATCTGATTAGCTGCCAGCACATCAACAGTGATGTGACAGCCACCATCTGAGGACTCAACACTCAGTCCCTTGTCCTAGAAAAACACATTTAAAAAAGATATAAGGGGGCAGGCTAGGTCTGGCCTGGAGCCCAAAACATACATTTTTAAAAAACATTTGCCGCAAATTTACAGTGGTTTCGGGAATCTGCCGTAAAATATAAAAAAATGCAATAAAAAAATAAACCCTCCTGGGGTGGGCCAAGGCCTGAGGGGTGGCGCAATGGTTTTAAAAGGGGCGGGGACATGTGGCTCCCCTCCCGAGTCTTCTTCATGTCCTGAGAAACCCCTTCCCCAGGGCGCTATCTATTTAAAGTGGAGGGGGCGTGCAGGCCCCCAAGCCTCTTAAAGCTCAGGGCATCCCATCACTCAGGGCAAATTTTTTAAATAAGGGCAGGGGGGAGTGCAGTCCCTCTCACTGAGCCTCAATGAGGCTTGGGGAACCCCAACCATCCAAGGATGTTTTCTAATGTAGGGTAGAGAATCTCCCAGGGCCGATACCTTGCAGTGTCCCAGAGCGCGCCCCAGGACACTGTGGTTCTCTGCCTGGGAGAGTGCGGACATACCCGGCCTGCACTCTCCCGCAGGGAACAAAAGTTTGCTCCAGCCCAATGGGAACAATAAAAAATGCTGCTAATGCCCAGGCAGGAGCAAAGGAATAGTGCCGGCTTCCGGCAGACCCAGTATGGTGCTGGCTGGGGAGCTGACTGCCCCCCATCCCCCAACTGACCTGTATCATGGATGTCCTGGTGGTGGCACCGAGGCACCCACCTACAATTAAAAAAGTGGCCGGATCCCGCCAGGGGAGCAGACTGGGGCTGCGGGGGCGCTGGGCCTCCCCTCGCAGCTCCCATTAAAAATGGAACTGTAGTTGACTTGGATGAGCACCAGAGGACCCACCTAATACAAACATACCAGCTCTCACCAGC
This sequence comes from Calotriton arnoldi, assembly GCA_963921515.1. Classification (NCBI taxonomy): domain Eukaryota; kingdom Metazoa; phylum Chordata; class Amphibia; order Caudata; family Salamandridae; genus Calotriton; species Calotriton arnoldi. Next base: position 16,250 of record CAWUFW010019620.1, read on the forward strand.
ACACAAGATGGGTAGCGGCTAAGGAGCCGGCTGGGGCAATGGGGGCCATGGAGCTCAAGATGTGATTGTCCCAGGTGGGCACCAGGACACCCACAAAAACATTTTATAAAAAAAAATGTGAATAATAAATGAGCAGCCAGAGCCAATTCTTTTTTATTCACTGCTCGAACAAGTTGCGTGCCTTATTGCCTAGGGCTTTTTTTTATAGTAAATTGTTTTCTTGCCGGTGGTGCCCTTAGAAGAGGCAGTGGCACTACCAAGCATTTTGGAAATGTTGCGGGGGGCTGCAGGGAATGTAGCAGCTCCCAAGCAACATTGGAAAAAAACAGGACCCCAGGAGAGCTTACCATATTTTTTCAAAGCACTCCTAGCTGGAGGTCTATGGTCTTCAGCTGAAGTGCACAATTCCCTTGTGGTGCATTCTACGACTGCACTTTATAGTTTCAAAAATGTTAAAAAAGACGTTTTGATTATTTTTTTAATTAAATGTTTTTACATTTTTTAAATGACAATCACTTTTATTAAACATTGTACTGCGTGAATAACCATATATATATATTTCAGCAATCCGTTACAACAAAGATGGTGGATGCAGACACTCAGGGGTCGATTCCGATTCGGGCCGGAAATTTCTCCGACCGAGCCGGACCCGGAGAGATTTCCGACCGAATCGGACCCGTGCAGTCCGACCGAACGAGTACGATGCGGCCGTATGTTATCGGACACGAGTCGGTCGGACTCCCATTGAAGTCAATGGGAGCCGGTCGTACAACGCGTGTGCGGGCTCCCATTGACTCAATGGGTGCGAGGCGGACAAGGGCGCCCTCTACAGCGAGTACGCCGCGAGGCGCTCGCGGCGTACACGCACAGGTAGGGGGACCCTTGGGTCCCCCCTGTGTGCGCCTCGCACGGGTACGCGTACAGGGGGTCCGACACGGACCCCCAAGTACGGCTCCGACAGCTCCTACGAGCCGGAGTGCGCGGCTCGGTCGGACTGCTCGCGGCGCGCATCGTACTTACCCGGCCGGGAAACGTCTCCATTGCGCGGTGCGGACCGGGTCCGACCGAGTCGGTCGGAGCGGTTCGAGTCCGAGCGAGTCGGTCGGAGTTGTCGGGACGCCCGGACGAGTCGGTCGGGAATTCGCATCGTACTCGCTCGGCCGGACCCGCGTACGGTTCGGTCGGGAATCAGGCTTTCGCATGGCTTTTTTCCCGACCGAATGGTATTGGGTGCGCCTCCGACCGAGATCGGAATCGGCCCCTCAGATGTGAAAAGTGTATTTATTTATGTGGATGTCACCAAGGCCTTGTTCACAGTGATCAAGATTCATATCTGACTGCCGTAATCGATTGATATTGAAGGGGCCGAGTTCCTCCCTACCAAATTACAGTGGAACTCACGGCCGATGGACCTTTATTGCCTGCTGAGAAGTGTAGAGGGGAGAAATAGATCATTTACACAGGACCATAACTTATAAGAACCATGACTCTGAAGAATCACAGACTCTGACTTCCAAGTTAGTGGATTTATTACAAAGCCAAGAACAACTGGATGTACAAGCACCTCATCACGAAGTTATAAAAGTACATGGGAACTAATACAAATCCAAACCAACGGGCTATCTTTATGCGATGGCTCATAAACAGGATGACAATTTCCAGAAGCAGAATGCAGGCAATGATTGCCCCCACGTCAAGTTCGGTTTTCATTGTGGCGAATGAATAAAAGCATTAGCCTGTCCCTACACTGTCACTACCATGACATCCCCACTTAGCATTTCCCAGGCAAGATCAGGAAAGGTGTCAGCGTGTGAAGACTTCCTAAGAAGTATACTCATGTTGTATAGGTCAAGTAGCCAAAGTTACAGAGCTCGTTCTAAGATGCTCCTTCTCTCTCCTTCGATCTCCTCACCTCTTCTCCCGACTCCACCCCGGGCCACTGTCCCTAATACAAAAACATAAAATGGAAAACACGCCCACTGATCACCTCATCCTGCTGGACACTTCTCATAGGTGATTTACCATGCGGTGTCGGTGCTCCCAGCTCCTGGCTCGATGACCTTGATTCCCAGGCCTCCCTCAGTGAGAAAGAACACCGGCTCCCAATTATCAGTAGTCCGTGCACATTTGTATCGCATTCTCCCGAGCCTAACTCTCCTAAACAAACTACGTTATTTTAACTAACAAAGATGACTTTGTCCACCTGCAACAGAAACGTGAGAACAGAACAAATTCAACGTGCACATGGAAATTTCTAACAACCTTGTTCCTGAGCCCCCAGGGAAAATACATTTCAGGCCTACAGATATCGGCCAACATAAAAGTGAAACACATAGGCCTTTCAAATACACACGAGTGAACATTTTCACTTAGGCCTTTCTAAATCATTACATTACAAAAGCACATTCAATTCATTTTAATTGCAAGCAACTTATGAAGTCTTACACGTTAAATGTAATTAGTCACTTCTATGTGCAACTTTAATATGGTGTACGCTTAAATCATATGCGTTACATCACATGTGGAAATTTCGTTAGGTAAATGACATCAAATACTATGAATTACGATATTATAACATGAATGCTACGTTGTCTCTTTTACATGGCATGACACTTTTCCTACCATTTACACTTTCACGTGTTATTACTGAATACTTCTAATGATAAAATGTTAACACAACAAAGGAATATATGTGGGTGCGGACTATCCGTGATTATGATGCACCCCTACAAATAACAGAGCACTGTCGTGCTCCATCAGTCCCCCCCCCTCTGATGACAAGTGTCATCACAACAAATCACAACTCCCTGGAGAAAGAACTGACCTAAACAGAAGTTGTAGCCTGTCTTCCCTGTCGGAACTTCTCTAGGCTCTTGAGATTCTCATATTGACTGTCCTGCAGTCCCTCCATTCTCCTTTCTCGCTCTCTAAGAGATCTCTCAGCCTTCCTGCCTTATGCCACTTGTAGGCTTTCACCAATCCCAACAAAATGTCACACAAACCACAACTACGATGATGGGCTTCAAGATGTAACCAAGTATTCCCTTTTCAAGGTTGGCAAACCAACTTCCTACCTCTCTAAAGCTCTTTCCAACCTTGTCCAAAACGCCCTCTGTGGCCAAATCATGTACTTCATGATGAATCTCAGTGATATTACTTATATACTTGTTCAGATCTTTGCTGTTATCAGGTATATAAGTACGGCACTGTTGAACCCTCAACATTTTACAGGCTCCGCCCTCTTTTGCTAATAAAACATCTAAAGCAAGACAGTTCTGCATCACCATAGCGCTTATCAACACCATCTCTCCATCTACAAGTAACAAAGACTGAGCTGTATTGGCTGACAACTTGTCCACAATAGTCGACAACTTTCTAATTTTAATGTCATTGAGTACCACTCCTAGACTTGGTATCATCGCTCCAAATACATCTCCAACTATCTCTTCTGCACTTGTACCTCGCTTCTCCCTGTGATGTACTCCACCTTCCAAGGGTCCTAAGTCTTCAAAATGATATATCTTGGGAAACACCACAGCCACATAACATGTACCATACCAATTCAATGGCAATCGCACATATGCATTTTTCTCACACACAAAATACACATTTGGTACCACTTACACCACTTCCTGCAAGAACTTCTTCGCAGTTGCTTCAACTGTGAAGATATGATCACATACACTCTGTCCTACATAGATATTATCATAATATGTTTGTACCTGTCTAATGCAAAGCTTCCCCCTCTGTTCAAAATCCAGAGCTATTGGACTAGAACTCCCTCTCGCCTTGTGAGCCAATTCCTCCTTGGTCCATGCAATTTTCCCCTCTCTATTGTTAGTCTTCACTGACATGTCTATCTTCTACTTGGTCTACAAATTTCTTCTCTATGTCAGTTTACATACTTGTCAAATTGTGGCGATGAGCATAAGCTGTATCTAAGGTGACGGTATATATGAAATACTTTCCCTATCGATCTTCTTGCTTGTAATAATCGTACTTATTCTGGTGCTTATAAGCTGGAACTTCTGAAAGCACCACATCGTAGTTGGAGAAGTAGTATTCATAATGACCCTTACCGTAAAACATACTAAGCAACAAGCTACATGTAATACCATATGTCAAAGGAAGATGATGATAATGAATACCTTCCTCTACAGACGCGGGCAATTGCATACACACATAGCAATCACTCACATCCATCGTGTTTACATACTCGTATAGCAGCTTAGCATAAGCGTTAAGAGTGTAATCACCTTTAGACAGATCTATGTGTAACATACGACTAGTCTGATCTAGCATAGCCTTTTCAGCTCCTACGATACCCTCTTTTGTGCTAGAAGTAACAGGTGCGGTTGTCCCTTTCACTTCCACCCCTTCAACTTCTGCATCATGTGAAATTTTTACCATAGGGCTCAGTAAATCATCCGGTAACACTGCTCGACCAACAGCTGAAACTCAAATGCCATCATCTCTTTTCTCACAACCTGTCTTGATCCAACCAGCTTCTTCCTGTCCTGACACTTCTCCTTGCAGGCGCTTGAGCTCGTCCCAAGTGTCTGCTATGGCTAACATCATGCTGAGCTCGGTTCTTTCTGGGCTCTCTCCAGTATATTCTCCTGTGAAAATGCACCCTTGTTCAGCACTGAAATGTGCAACTTCATCCGCATACCTATTCCCAAGCGTGACAAAGTCCTCCCCCTCCCGTGGGCGGCACATTTAACCACAGTAATCTCTTTTGGACGTTGCAAAGCTTCCAACAACTGCCTCACATATTCCCCACTCCTGATCGGAGATCCTGATTACTTTAAAAATCCCTTCTCTAACCATAGCTGTCCGTAGTCATGAACCACACCGAAACCTTACTGGCTATCAGTGTAGATGATGACTCGGATTTGCTCTGCAACCAAGCAGGCACGTGTCAAGGCTATGATTTCAGCCACTTGTGCGGAGTATACTTCCTGTAAACAACTCCAGAAATGGTGCATTCAGCAAACGCTGCTCTCAGATGACCCACATTGTCCCTTAAGATTGAACCATCTACAAAGAAGATTTCATCAGATTCAGGCAGAGGTTCATCGACAATGTCAGGTCTCGGTTTGGTGCAAAGTTCAGTTACATCGAGACAGTCATGGTCCTCACAATCTTCATCATCAACATTTGGTAAATGCATCAAAGTAGCAGGATTCAATACAGAACATCTTTTCAGAGTCACATTCTCTGAGGCAAGTATAACCTGCTCATAGCTTGTGAGTCTATTATTGGTCAAATGCTGCGTCTTGGTTCTCATCATCAGGAGCTCAACTGAGTGTGGAACATGGACTGTGAGCGGGTGACCCATTACTATGCTTTCACACCTTTCAATGCTGACACCTGTTGCTGCAACGGATTTGAGACATCCGGGCAACGCCAAAGCTACCGGGTCTAAGGTAGTTGAGAAGTAGGCAACCGGTCTATGGACACCTCCATGAGTCTGTGTTAGTACTGACAGTGCGCAACCTTCTCTCTCACAGCAAAATAGTGAGAAGGACTTATTGTAATCAGGCATTCCCAGAGCCGGAGCGCGACAAAGGCTCTCTCTCAGCTCCAAGAAGGTAACCAAACAGTCGTTATCCCATGGTACCGGATCACTTATATCCATGTGTGTCAAACTCTGCAAGGGCTTCGCCTACAATGAAAAGTTGGGTATCCATTGACGGCAGTACCCAACCATTCCCAGAAACATCCTGACTTCCTTTTGTGTTGTAGGCGCTGTCATATTCATGATCGCCTCAACACGGTCTGGTGACACCTTCCTCTTTTCAATCCGGTGACCCAAGTACTGAACCTCAGTCAAACAGTACTGTAACTTGCTCGGTGACACCTTGTGTCCATTCTCCACTAGATGATTTAACAGTGCAACAGTATCAATCCTGCAAGCATCTTCTGTTTCAGACGCGATCAAGAGGTCATCAATATACTGCACGAGAACTGAATTCTGTGGCACTACGAGACTCTCAAGATTCTTCTTCAAAATCTTATTGAAAATCAATGGGCTCTCTGTATACCCTAGTGGGATACGACACCATGTTAACACACGATCTTCCAGACGGAAAGCGAATAAAAATTGGCTTTCCTCATGTAAGGGTATCGAGAAAAATGCTTGGCACAAGTCAATCACTGTGAACCACTCGGCTTCACACGGTAACTGAAATAGGATCTCTGATTGATTCGGTACCACAGGACAACATGGAACTACAATCGTGTTGACCTTTCGCAGGTCCTGCACGATTCTAAACATCCCACTCGGCTTCTGCAGTCCCATTATAGGGGAATTACATGGGCTCCCCATTATCTCCTTCAAAATTCCTTGCTCAATCATGGACTTAATTACAGGCTTAATTCCTGACACCGTTTCCGGCGTCAAATTGTATTGAGGCGTTCTTGGGAACTCAGCGTTTGGCTTCACCTGAATCTTAACTGGCTCAACCCCTTTGATCAATCCTATCTCTTCCCCTGTGAAATCCCATACCTCCAAAGAGACAGAGTCCCTCAAATCAAGTGGTAAGTCCTACACCGTTAACACAGGGAACATCTCTATGCAGAGATTCTGGTTCACCAGTTTGAATGCAATGTCATCATCATTAGTCTGCAACTCCACTCCTTTGGGCGTGCAACAGATGGTGCAATTCAGTTTACACAAAAGATCACAACCCAATAAGCAGACTGGGCTTGAATCGCACACCACAAATTGGTGTTGATCATAAAATGTCCCTATTCTCACAGGTATCTCATCTGTCAATGGATTGGTCATTCTTTTATTTGCAACTCCTACAACTTGGATCGATTGTCCCGAGAGGGGTAGGTTTGGGACTACTGCTGATCTCACAGTAGAACGGGTAGCACCAGTATCAATCTGAAAGGTGATGGGGTGACCATCAACATCTGCCTCTACATACCTTCCTCTCTGGTCTACCTCCAAGACTGCTCCAAGGGTACAGTCTTCCTCCCCCCTCAGGCACCGTCATTGTAACAGGTCTGGATCGAACTCATCGAAAGTCTCAATGAGTGACTTCTGCTGATATGTTCTGCTTACTTGTGGAATTCTCTGTGGTTGGGGAACTTGCACTTGTGGTCCCAAGCTTCCCCCTTGTACAGACCTGGGTCTTACTGTGGTATTTACCGTCTCAGGTACCTGCACTATCTCCTGATCTTGGACCTGATTAGCGGGATTCAACCTGCACTCGCGCTTCCAATGCCCGATTTTGTGACAATAATGGCATGCAGTAGTCTTCGTCAGAGTACCAACATCCATCCCTGTCTTTGGGTCTACAGGTTTCTCTCTCCCTTGACCTGACGAGTTTGGGCACCTCTTTGGCCGTTCCCCTATCTTTGTTCCAGTGTTCCTCCGCTCGGTTGTATCTGGTCCACCCTCTCTGCATTCCTCACTTGGACCAGCATTAACTTGTCCTTGAGCTTCTTATGCTTTGAGTCTACCTCATCACTACAGTACCTGGCATACCGTAGAATCTCATCCATGGACTTGTTCTGCCAACAGATCAAGTGCTGTTGAATCATGAAGCTAATCTCTGGTCTTAACCCTAAAACAAATTTGGAGACGAACTGCCCCATATCTTTGGAATCTAAGGTGTCTAGTCCACTGTACTGCTTAAAGGCCTGCAAGAGCCTCTCATAATAAGCATGGACAGATTCCTTGGGCTCTTGGGTAGTTCGATCTATCTTAACCCAATCAATATCTTGTGGCGAAATGTTTGACTGTAACCATGTAATTACCTGTTCAAACTTTTTCATAACCACAGGTGAAGGACCATGGGTAATAGGATCCCGTTCTGTTTCTGACGTTGGCCATTCAACCGCGATTTTACAAGCTGACCACAAATCACTTGGTACTACAATGTCAAACAATGTATTCAAATCAATCCACAAAACCTTTGAGATTTTAACAAAGCGATCAGCTTGCTTATACCACTCAGCAGGTTTTTCCCTCAGCCTAGGAAAATCATTTGTGAATGCTGCCAAATTTCCCCTCCTCCAAGGCACATGCACATACCCTCCGCTTGGTACCTCCCGCAATGGGTAAGCCTCTACTCCTACTGTCCCTCCTCCTGGAGGCGGCGTATCACCTATGCCCTTTTTGACACTCTTCTTCTTAGACCACCTCTCTTCCCACTTATCAAGCATGCTCCATGCACGTATTCCTATAATCAATTCTCGAATGTGTGTTTTCAATCCTATGACCCTTTTCTCCTCCAATTCCTGATCACTATAATTTAGCCTATGACTTCCCCGCAACATCTTCATTTTGGACAAATCTACGTCGTATCTTCGTGCTAGTTTGGACAGTTTCTCATGAGCTTTCCTTGCCTTACGGGTCACATCCTTGCCACAAACAACAGTTCATCTTGTTCATAAAGCTCCATCCTTTCCAAAGGTAATTTCCCACTTATAATTTCATCCGCTTCTGCCTTCAACCTCCCCACATCTAGCACTTTGGCCCTCATGGCAGCTTTGATTGCTCCCTGACTTGATGTACTGCTTTGCTCTTCACTTTCACTGCTCTGGTTTCCTCGGTGACTCCCTTCAACTATGGACCGTGAGACACTTTGACTCCCAGAAATTCCTTGATTCATTCCTCCTCCTGCTATTCTCCCCATGGGACCTCTCACTGGGGGTTCCCACATCCTCAAGTCAGAACGTGAGTCTGCTAACGACACTGATCTTACCGCTCTAGACTCAGTATGCCCTCTAGAAGAGTCTGCAGTAGCTGGCAGTGGAGTACTAGCCTCTAAAGGTCGCAAAGGAGGACCAATTCCACTCACTGTACCATTTCCTCCAGCACTGATACTTTCTCCTGCTGCTGGTAATTGTGCTTGACTACCGTTTCCTACTTGACCTGGATCATACACTGACACTATGGGACCAATATACTATGAATTGCGATATTATAACATGAATGCTACGTTGTCTCTTTTACATGGCACAACACTTTTCCTACCATTTACACTTTCATGTGTTATTACTGAATACTTCTAATGATCAAATGTTAACACAACAAAGGAATATATGTGGGTGCAGACTATCCGTGATTATGATGCACCCCTACAAATAACAGAGCACCATCGCGCTCCATCAATATCTTCCAAATAAATAAATACACTTGTCCCAACAGAGGGCCAACATTCACCTCCTTTTTACATTTCGGGATTTTATAAATGGCACGTGGCGAAAACAAAAACAATAGTAAATTATTGTATTAATTTCACAAATCAAGAATTGGAATCATAAAAGTTAATTGGAAAAAGAAAGACTTATCCAATATGTTATAATATTTGTATTTGCAAAGCGCACTATCATCTGCCAGAGTATCCCTGCACTGTCTATTATATTTATGATCACATGGTGGAGGCATAAAAAGTTAAACTAAATTTTGCTTCGTTATTTGACCATGATCACAGCTATAGCCAAAACACATCAGGTTAGCAGAAATTTAATAAAATACTGGCACAAATCAACCTTGCTTTACTAGCACCTTTTTTTCCAAAAGGAGAGGAGAGTGTGCTATATATAAGTAACATTATTGAAAATGGCCCTTTTTGCAGGGTTATCCCCAAACATTTTGCTTCTCCCTCCTATTTTTTTTCCTGACCTGTTGTTGTTGGCTATAGGACTCTGGGCACTTTACCACTGCTGATCAGTGCTAAAGTGCATATGCTCTCTGTGTAAATTGATATTGTGATTGGGTCTCCCTGATTGGCATATTTGTTTTACCAGTAGGTCCCTAGTAAAGTGCACTGAATGTGCCAGGGCTGGTAAATCAAATGCTACTAGTGGGCTTGCAGCACTGATTGTGCCACCCACATGAGTAGCCCTGAAAAGAGGTCTCAGGCCTGCCACCTCAGTGCCTGTGCGCAGTTTGTTAACTGCCATGTCGACTTGGCAAGTGCACCCACTTGCCAGGCCCTACCCTTCGCTTTTCTTACACATAAGACACCCCTATGGTAGGCCCAAGGTACCCCCCTGGGCAGGGTGCAGTGTATGTGAAAGGTAGGACATGTACTGGTGTGTGTAACATGTCCTGATAGTGAAATACTGCCAATTTTCACTATTTAAAGGCTATCTTGCCCCATAGGACAGAATGGGGAAGGCTTTGTAACATTTTACAAACATATCTTCCCATAGGGATAAGATAGAAAAGTGGAGTTTGGTATCCCTGAACTCAGGATTTAATAACACATCTTTTAGTAAAGATGGTTTTTAAATTATGTGTTTGAAAATAGCACTTTTAGAAAGTTGCTATCTTCTTGTTCATCCATCCTGTGTGCCTCTGCCTGTTTGTGGATTGACTGTCTGGCTTTGGAGTGACAGGGGCTGGGGAGGTGCAGTGGCTCCAGAGGTCTGGATGAGTCAGCACTAGGCTGAATAGGCCTGATCTGCATTTGGAGTGGTGGGAGGAGTAGCACCTGTACCTGAATAGGGCTGTGCCTGCCTTCCACAATGCTGGCTCCGCCCCCCTGTGGTGTGTCTGGAGCCAAGGCTTACACTGACAATGGATGTTGTTGTGCACTTGCAGAGTGACCCCAGAACTGGTTTGAACTGGGCTCAGAGTCCCTTGCACAAAGAGAACAAAGACATTTTGGGGTATAAGTATTCGACCTAAAACCCCTGAACTTTAGATCATTCCTGGAATTCAAGAGGAACCTTTGACAAGGAGAAGAGCTGGAGAGACTGAGGAGAAGTACTGCCCTTGCTGTGTGTCTGGGGTTGGCCTGCAGTTGCTGTTTCTGCCAAGGTAAGGAGAAGGACTTTGCTGTGTGCTATCCTGCTGATGAGGGCTGAAAGCCCGAAACCAGTCCTAGGATGCTTGTTTCCAGTCCAGGGAGGACCTGGCCTGGCAGTTCGGGCTGGACTGTTCCCATTGGGCGCAGGGTCAAGACTGATTTGCATATGGCTGGGTCCAAACTGGAATGGCACGGTGAGCAAAGTGGAGAGGTGTGGTGCAGCGGCCAGGGCAGCTGACTTCGGAGCACAAGGTTCACGGTTCGATCCCCGGCTCTGGCAGCAGCTCAGCTCAGCACCATGTGACTCTGGGCAATAGCTCACTTAATTTCCACGACGGCCCCCAGCGCCTTGAGATTCGTAAGGGTGAGTAGTTCGCGCTTTACAAATACGGATTTACATTTACAAATACGGATTTTACATTTGCTGTGTCCCCTGCTTGAAGGAGATCTCCAAGGGCCTGAAGTGAGCTGGCCTCCTGTTCAGAAGTCTCAGGGACACAAAGACTTCACCCCCAGCTCCCCTGAACTCTGCTGCTGTGAGTTCTAGCCTGCCAAGAGGTGCCTGTGCCAGTTTTGGGCCTCTGGAGGTTGTTGCTGCTGTTTGGGAGGTGGAAGAGAGAAGAAACTCAAAGAACTACAGAAATCGATGCATCGTTCTTCTTGCGGCTTTTTTCCGACGCATCTTCACGGCGTGAGAAGAATTTCCACGCACCGTCGCACTGCTGCAAAAACCGTCACAGCGCCTGTCATCGCTGCAAGAATTGACACATCGAGGGATCGCAACTGAAGAGGACCGACACAGTGCCGCGCAATGCCGCTGCATCGATCGCCGACGCATCCCGGATTTCCACGCATCGTACCTGTGCGGCAAGTTCTTCCAACGCATCACCTGCGGGCCGGAACCGGCACAAAGAATCGACGCATCACTCCCCATACAGACCGGAATCGACGCAACCCTTCCTCTGCTTGCAGAGGGACTGTCGCATCGCCTCCTCAGGGTCTCAGGAGTGTCGCATCTCTTTGTTTTCCGACGCTGCAGCTGTTTGGCTTGGTGAACTTTGACGCAACTACAGGTACTTTGGTGAAAAGTCACGCATTCATAGTTTTCTATGGTACAAGTTCTTGAAACCTTTAGAAAGTCATATTTTTAACTGTGTATGTTGGATTTTTGTCGTTTTGGTCTTGTTTAGTTTAGATAAAGATATTTTATTTTTCTAAACTGGTGTGGTGTCCTTTTGTGGTGTTTTCACTGTGTTACTGTGAGTGTTGGTACAAATACTTTACACATTGCCTTTGGGATAAGCCTGTCTGCTCGTGCCAAGCTACCAAGGGGGTGAGCAGGGGTTATCTAAAGTGTGAATACCCCTTACCCTGACTAGAAGCAACGGTCCCTATTTGGACAAAGGTACCTACCTCTGCCAACTGGAGACCCCCATTTCTAACAAACATATAAGCAGAATATTTTTCTGCCCTCAGTTTGACCTTTTCTGCTTGCATTTCTAACCTTTGTTTTGCCCTCTTCTGCTCTGTTTTGCCTTTTCTATTCATTTTTCTGCACTCTGTTTTGCCTTTTTCTGCTCGTATTTCTGCCGTCTCTTTTGCCTTTTCTGCTCTTTTTCTGCCTTCCGTTTTGTCTTTTCTGCTTGTTTTTATGCCCTCTGTTTTGCCTTTTTCTGCTAATTTCTTCCTTCTTCCCGCCGTTTCCTCAAACCTGGCTTTTCGATGGAGACCTTGCACCCCTTCGCCCAGATACCCCCAGGGGTAAAATGCTGATTGATTGATTGATATATATATAAATATATATATATTCATTGAAAAAAACAAAGGTTACAGGGACATTATAGTTAGGCTCAGGTTTCACTTGTACAAAACCAGAAAGGGGGCGTGGCCTCCAAAGACCTCTTAGCAATCCCGCTGTGTGGGACTTACTAGAGGTAACAGGAGGGTTGGCTGGGTGCAACTAATGGATGTAAGTGTTTACAAAACGTGGGCTCCTAATGCACCATAGCTGTGTAAAGGTATTGAACACGTTATACATTTTTGCATTCAAGAGTAACTCTGTGTGCAAGTGACATTTGGATTGTATTCATTATGCTCTACACAACTTTTTGGTTCTGCAGAAAAAGTTTCCAGCAAGAGAAAGATTCTTTGTAGAAGATACTAACTTTTGTAAGCAGCTTTGAGTTATTAGAGAGAATTGTGTCACCATGAAAGAGTGAGTGCACCAGGTATTAACCTAAGCTTGTGTGCTTGTTTTGCTTCAGAAGAAGAGCTAAGTATAAAGTTTATACCACAGTATGAGGGGGCAGGTAGAATGATCTTTAGCACTTTCAGATCTTGGTTATTTTTTACTAAATAGTCTTTTTGACAACTGTTGCATAGAATATACACTGTTCTTAGTAGATTCTTTTGAATACTCTACATGAGAGTTTCACTGTTTGCAAACAGTATGGCATAGAATGAACTCTCTCCATAGAGTAAACACTGTTTACAGTACTCAGTTCTCTACTTAGTGAGGTCCCTTAGCAAGATCAAGGGGACAGGTTGGACAAAAGTACCAAACTGTGTGTGAAATTGTGTTTGGTCGTATGCTAATAGTTTTTGGTAGGTTCCACGCGATCAGTGCTCATAGATCCTGTCACAGGACATTTTTCAGAAATCGGGCTACGCAACAGGCACCGAGGAACAGGATAAGCATTAATACTTCAGTTATTGACTTCAGAAGAGGACATGAAGGAAAAGTAAAACAAGACCTTTTATGTATAGAACTCATTTAATTGCAGATTTCTACAGTGTTAAATTAACTTTAAAACTAATTAAACTTGCAAAGTTCAGTGCAGGTCCACAGCGCCTTCTTGCAAGCACACTTGCCTGTGCAACCAGCTGCAGCTTTGCAGCCACACTTGACAGGTACACCACATGCCTTCAATTCCATTAGTAGTGATTTCCACAATGGGGTCCAGCACTGACTGTTTCTGTCCATTTTCCACGCCCATCCCTCTGGAGTGGGTAGCTCATGCTGAGGCACGTCACTTGGGGACCAGATGCCTGCTTGGTAAACAGCACGCTTTGTATGTTCACGAAGAGCAGACAGTGTTGGTGGGATGACTTCCATTGTCTTGTTTTTCTGACAAAACATTTCTCTGCAGGCTTCATTCACTGACTCCAGTTGGCTTGTTCTCTGGTACAAGACTAGGGTGAAGCGTTCAAGAATTCTGAAGCTGTCACTCTGAATGTCCACTGCTATGAATGGATTCCTGCCAATGTTAGCGAAGGCTGCTGTAACTTCTGGGTAAGATTTCCAGGCCATCCATCCTGATTTCTTCCCTCTTCCAAGGAATGCCGAGACAGTGTCACAGCCAGTGAAGCTGTGAAGCACCGGCAAGGCTGTGGAATTCTCCTTTCCCCATGGTCTGAGCAATACCATTTTTTAATTTTTAAAAAAAAAATTTATTTGCATTTTTGTTGTTACAGTGTTTATATAACTTTCACACGGTATATGACTTAAGAAAATACAATGGGATCAAACATATTGACTCAATACATTCTAAACGTGAAATATAAACAAACTACAGGTGGAAAGAGAAACTTGGAAGTGTTATGCATATATTAGATTCTTAAAAAACTATTTGCAATAGTTACCACAAAAATGCATAAACCTGATGAGGAGATTCATGATTGACACTATTCCGGCAAATGTTATGTCCCAGTATACATTTGATCCGATCTGCCCAATGCGATTAAATGTGGTCCGTGTAATGTATAATACATCTCTTAATGCAATGTATGTTAACTTGAAAATAAACTTAATAAAACAAACTAACACATCAGTTTCATTTATTATTGTTATAAATGATTGTGGCAAGTGGAATGTTTACCCTCCGGTCTCAGGCCATGGTCTGAGCAATACCATTAATGTGGATGTAGGAAATGTTCCTCCCTATACCGAATGCTACCCAGATATTGGCCTTGGGACACAAGTCTTGTAGCTGGTGAAACCTTCCTGTCAGAATCACTACGACATTGGTGTCCACAGTGCAGACCAAACAAGACATGTCGCCTTGTTGCAGGGCACACTGTACATGGAAGACCAGTCTTGTATCTGGCTCTTTGTGGTTACAGGCTGGCATGGATAAGTTACTGCTTCTGACCAGAATGCCGTCTCCATATGTTGTCACTACTTCCTTGCCAGGGGGGAATTCACTGCTCTCGATCTTCTCGGCCAGGAACGTGAAAAACTCCTGTATGTTGTCTGCATCACACAATAAGTTTTGCCACTGTCCTGGAATCTTATTGTGACTTGTAACCTTTCTTCGCTTTCCTTTTCCTCTTTTCTCTCTGACAGTATTTGATGCTGCCTTTGACATACCTGTCCCAGACAAAGTACACCCTTCTCAAGCTATCAAGCTGCTGCACTATGTAAGGTATGAAAACATCAATGGCATAGTCTTCAAAAGTCCTGACACCTGCAGTTGGCGAGAGGAGGCACACCACAGCAGCACCATCGAACACCTTCACATCAAAGGAAGTTGGCACATCTGTCTAAGCTGTTTTTTCCATACACACACGGTCAGGAGCAAGATCTAGAACGTTCACCTCTGTTGATGGCTCTTCTTCATTCAGTTCTTCCAAGTGGGCCAACAACGCAGTTGCATCATCAATGTCATTGAATTCAAGTAGGTTTGGTGCTTCTTTCTCTGATGTCTTTACCAAACATGTGATTAGGTCAGACTTATTCCCAAAATGAAGCTTTCCTTTATCAGATAGGGATGGTGGAAATGGGTGGTTTTCATGGCTGAAGAAAGTATTCATATCACACTCCCGATGTTGTGCGACGATGTTCAAACTTGAGAAAAGGTTGACATCTATCTTCAGACTTGCAATCTTGTATGTTTTTTTGCCGCTGATTTTCGGAGCAGGAAACTTGAACAGTCGGAGGGAGTTCTTCTTCACTGGGTCATAAATAGACCTTTCACAGTCGATGAGGACTAACTTGCAGTAGTCCGCCAACCTCTTCAATCATCCACACTGTATTCACTCCAGACTGATTGAGGACATCATGAGAATCCAAAGGCAGCAGTTCTTCAGTTACATTTAGAAAGGGATTGCCCATTTCCCTGATAGTCTCTGTAAGGCTCAGCACCTGTTGCTTGAAGCTCTCCTGTGTTGCAAGGCCTTCTTCTTGGTGACAATGCTTTGTATTTTCCAGGCTGCAACACTTTTCAACAACCGTGTTGGTTCAGTACCTGCTAGCATCAACTTTCTGAAAGCAGACAGATTTTTAGTGAGTCCAACTGCCCCACCAGAACCCTTGACCAGCTCATTGTTCTGTTCATGAGCTTGATCAATAGGCATGGCTGAGAACTTGTTTGTTGTCTTACGCACAACCCAGTGGCCACGTTTCACAAATTCTTCCAAGATGGACGGTGGCAGGTTCTCCATATCGGGTATATGGATAGGGATCCAGTGGACATAATTCTGATGGTCCAAGGCGAACAACCATGGGACCAGGGCTTTCAGTGACTCTACATACAAAACAAAGTCAGCTTCTCAATGAGCTCGGACAAGGAGGAGACCAAGGAGTTCAAGCCTGAAGATGGTACCCCAGTCTTGGAATGTTAGGCTCTTTCTGACTATTTCCTGTCTCCATGCTTCTTCTGATTCCTCAGTGCCTGGGGACTGTGATGTAAGAAATACATCTCTCTGAGGTTTCTTCAGAACAACAACACATAACTGATGTGCATGTCTCATCCTGTTGATATATGAGCAACTGAGAAAATAATCAGCTGTTCCTGATGGGCAAGTCCTGCTTGCGTCAGAGCGTTTGTCCACGCACAGCCTTCCAGGTAGTCACCAATGGTTTTCCATATAGCTAACTCTATGTGGAGGCCACTGAACAACACCACAAACTTGTCTTCTTCGTGCATCTTGGGCCATTTTCACTGTATGTACTATGCCATTGGAAACAGAGGAACATCAATTGCAACTACTGGGATCTGCATGGGATTGAGGAACTCTGTTGACTGACGAACAAGATCCATGCCATGCTTGATCATGGCCACTGAAGCTGCCTTCTCATAGAAGAGAGGCAGAAGCTGTGAAAGAGCAGGCTCTTTATTCAAAGAGGAATGATGGGAAGCATGGTAGGCTGACCATGCCAGACTGTCTCCCTTTTCTAGCTTCTCCTTCTCAATCAGTTGGAGAGATGATTCAATCGACAGTTTTTCATGCTTCATTGCTTCCACCATATCTCCCAGAGGTACCTTTGTCATGTTGATTTTTGGCACCTCAACTGTAGATTCTTTCAGAGCTACTGCTGGTACAGTGGTGAAGCTGTCAGGAAAAGATGAGTTCTTTCTCTCAGCATCTGCAGGAAGTGTTATCGCTTCTCTGGCCTGTCCAGGGTTTGAGATTGATGGTGTTTGAAAGATGCTGATCCCTGTGCCATGGAAAAAACCCTTGGCAGTGGTGCTTGAAGGGTTGTGATAAAAATTGTCTATTGCGCCATCTGTGCAAAGCCCAGTTCGAAGCTTAGATGGGCACATGACTCCTCTCTGTGCTTGCTGGGAAACAGCAGTTGCTAGCTGATTCTCCACCTGAAGAATGTGCTGCTAACTGATTCTAATTTCCAAACGTTGAGTTATCAATTTCCTTGACCGTTTAAGGGTGTACACATTCAGCCCAATGCACACCGGAAGTGGCGGTTCAAATGACAAAGAATGGCGAGATTGTACCACAGATTTTGTTGTGTTCTTGGAGCTGAACATGATTGTTTGGGATATAGTAAGAGCTTCCTGGGATTCGTGCAAGTCTTGGCTGTTGTTGCCAGGACCCATTTAACAACATTGAAACAAGCATTTTCAATGTCGTTGGTACTTAAGTATTTTGACAGTTGGTCGGAAGGTGGCATCGAAGTGACATCCATCAGATCCCAAGATGTCTTCTCAAATGATATTGGCAGCTTTTGCCAATATGGCTGCATATCCTTCTTAATCTGCAAAAGCAGGATTCAGTATTTGCTTCATGCCTTGGTTGAAAATAAGCACAACATGCATTCCATCATTCTGCACTAGCCTTGTGGAAAGTAGCCAAGAACATTTTCCTTAAAGCAAACTTTGTTGATGTCCTTATGAACTCCAAGTGCCACAAGACGATCTGCATACTTGTGATGCAAGTCAGACAGCTCGAAGAAGAAAGCATCTTCTTCTACAGAGTTTTCTATGAAGTTGATAAGTTCAATGAAAACCTATGCCTCTATCTTTTCCCTTCCATTGTTATGATTTGTAATGTACCCCAATATAGGCCTGGGTAGTCACCTAACCTTTCACTTACATTCTCCCTGCCATTATACTACATAACGGTTTTTGGTATTTGGTATTGACCTTTTACCTAGTTAGGTACTGCATAAAATGTTGTGTGGTTTTCCCAGAAAACTAGCCTCATTTATTATGCATGAGGATTCTCAGAATAACAGCAGGATTACCATCTTCTGCATAATAACTATGTATAAGGGTCATCCCTTTCGTCATCCTCGGCCGACTTGACACAGCAAGCTAACATACCCGGAGGGGGTGTCTGGAATCAGTCTGCGCACCAATCCCACAGTTTATGTTGTCTAAATGCGCAGATCCTATTTAGATTTATAGGAAATCCACGACATGGCTCCGCCAACATTGGTTTGGTTCTTATTTAACGGTCTACACTGAGTAGTTCAGTCGTGCTTTTCTCAGAGACCCCGGCTCACATTTAGCCTGAGACGTCTGGAGTGGGAAGGGAAAAATCCACCACAGCTGAGTAGGCACATCCTATGTTTTGGCTGTAGGTTTATTCAAGCTTGAAGGATTATAGTTCCCTATTGTGCATAGACCTTATCTCTTTCAACAATGTCTGAAGAAGAAAACGCTGTGCCAGCATTACATGCGAATGCAGCAGGGGAAGGGGAACAAGAAGGTACTATAAACATTTCAGAAAATGTCAGAAATGCGCTCACTTTAAAACTGGCAGAATTTGGAGTCACAGCAAGAGGTGGGACTGTAACCTTCATGATTGAGGCATACAGGACAGAGGTATTCTATTCATGGGTCAAATTTCCACCAGCAGATGCACGCACAAATACATTTCATTCATACACTGAATATGACATACCAGTGGAATACTGTCCACTGAGTACATTGAAGTTCCGCTCACCTACCAGGAACATATAAACTGGTTTAAAGGCATCCTCCCACACACAACAGATAAAGTAAGACTCAGTCCGCTTGGCAGAGATGGCGCGACTTGGCCGGTCCAAGCGGCTTACACACCGCATCCAGACACTGACAGAATGCCAATAGCAGACTTACGTCCACTTCACAAAGAAATAATAAAACTCTATAGAAATCTGTCATAGTTCGTTATGAGAACACTCATACTTCAACCAACAAGGGTTGCACCAGCAGGACAAATACAAGGAACTGCAACTAAAATAACTCCACAAACACTGAACGCAGTTATAGGTAGAATGCCCACTAAATGCGAGCAAATGCCATTCTGGATAGCTCAGAAAATAACTCAGTTAGACACAGTGTTCCAAAACACAGAATGCTAACAATCTGCTTGCCAATGGGGATAGCTCCCCCGATAGAGGGTTGCACCTCTTGGGGTTCAGTTTTTGCTGCCATCTATACCAGAACTCATTGAATCCCTACAATAGCAGTGATACCAGATGTATTAAGACAGACACAGAATGAGTATGGAGCAGAACCTGCTCTGAACTTAGGGATGAAATTGTTAGTGAATTTTTCCCAGGTATCCACGATTATGTTGGCAAACATAAAAGCGGAGGCAGCAGCGGTGGCGATACGCTGACGGTTGAGGGAATTCACTCCTATAGAACAGGAGCGTGAATTACCAAAAATTATCAAAGATACAAATGTTGAATTAGGTAGAGATAATTTGGGAGCTAGAGCAACAAAACCTCAACTCATGGGTGGACCTGAAAAGGATAGCACCAAGCAAGCACCTGATTCTTCTAAGAAGAAATGGGATAATAATCAACAAAAGAATAGAGAGAATAGATCACAATCAAGAGGTGGGTCTCCTCAGCAGGAGCCCTCCGAAAGTAGGTACAACCTTAGGAATCGTGATAACATTTAAAAACCTGACAGGTATCAGGATACTGATACACGTTTCTCTCGTTCCTTTCAGGGTTCATCAAAAAACTCAGAGAGGGAAGGACGGTCAAAACACAGATCAGAAGAACGAAGAAAGTCCAGAGATACACATCGTACTTCAGACTATGATATCAAAAAAGAAGAGAAACCAAAATCAAAACCTCAATTTAAAAAGAAGAAGGTAGCTGGCCTTAAAGTAAGAAATGGCAATGGCACTGAGGACTCAACTTCTGAACGAGGAATGGGCTCTGACGATGCTAGACAGCGCAGCAGAAGTAACAATAGCTCGCCAGAACCTGATGGAATTTCTGGTGACAGTGGCGTTGAATGAATATATCACGGTGGAGACACCTGATACTAGCGTAAGTGTCCCACACCCGTTATACGAAATAACACTCCAAATGGAGGGGACAAACCCAGAAAAATTCAAGGTCTCTATTGGGAGAACCGGACTTATGGCTATGACATCCTTTTGGCTGAAAAAGGTTCGCCGCCTTAGATTGTTATGGAATGCCCAAAGGGAGAAACAGTAATTTTACCGGCCTTTTCAGACCTCGTTCCAGGATCACTAAAACATTCATAAGTGCAGGAGTGGGTGGTAGCACTTGCTGCTGCATTATATCACAATCATGTAGAGTGGGATACTGAGTCACCTCACCATGTAATCCCAGTAAAAACAACTCCCACTCCACAAAGACAGTACCCAATAAAACAAGAAGCAAAAAAACAAGTCAGAGAGATCTTAGATCAACTTGAATACCAAGGCGTAATACAGAATTGCACCTCTTCAATGAACAATCCTTTGTTTCCCGTAATGAAGCCTGACAATTCATACCTTCTAGTTTTAGACTACAGACATCTGAACACATGTACAAAGACATTTGTAGTACAGAATGCACACAGTGCCGCATTAATGAATAACATTGTGCGGAAAAAATACAAAACAACACTAGATATCTCAAATGGATTGTTCTGCCAAAATATAGTGCCTGAAAGCAGGTGTTTGACAGCATTCTCAGCCCTAGGCTCTCAGCGTCAATTCTGTTGACTGCCACAAGGGTATAAGAATAGCCCCTGGTTGTTCTCAGCTAGTATAACAGAGTTGCTTCAAAATTTTGATGAGGCGGCATTGTCCTATGTAGATGATATTTATCTGACGGATGATAAATTATTGGATCATTTGACCAGAGTGACCAACATAATTTTGGGATTCGCCTCTGAGGGCTACAAATTCAACTTTAAAAAATGGAAATAGCCCACCTCAGTGTCCTATTTTTGGGATACGAGTTATCAAGTGAAGGAAAAAGCCTAGCAGATAACGTTTTAGACAAGTGCGCATTGCTCCAACCTCCAAAAACTCTGAAAAATTTACACTCCATATTGGGATTCCTAAATGTTGGCAGAACATACATTTTGTAATATGCAGAAAAAGTAATATGCAGAAAACCTTTTACGATCTAATCAGACCTGATTTTTCAATTAGACATTGGACACAGGAACACACGGATATCCTTCGTTCCTTACAAGCTTACATGATAGCTTTGAAACACCTACACACGTGTAAATACCACAAATCTGGTGATCCGTGTAACCGCGGGTCAATCAGGGTACACCTACCTAACCTTTCAATGAAGGCGAAACGGTACCCATAGCATACAAATCACACTTGTACACAAACGCTGAAATGCGCTTTGCTTCTACAGAAACATTTTTGACAGCAGTACAGACTGCCATAGTGAGAGAAAGAGCACTTGCACAGGGGAAACGAATAAATGTCGTAACTCCAGTACTGGCCTTAGAGGCTGTTATAAAGGCAAGCGTTCCAAATGCAAAAGCTTTACATTTGCGATGGATACAATGGGCTAATTCTCTCACTGCGACAGATGTAGACTACAAATTTAATTCTACATTAAAAACACAAGCATTCCTGCAATACGAATAAGAATATCCTCTCCGGAATGAAATAATGCCTCTAGATCATTATGAATACATTATTTACACTGAAGGTTCTGCTCAGCTTGCCATAGGAAGTAAACAGCAATACAGCGCAGCTTGTGCAATTGTAAAAGGAAGTATGCAGGAAGGCAAGTTCCATCCTAGCAGTACGAAGACACAGTCTCTGGGAGACTGCGCGGTGCAGCTGGCAGAATTAAAAGCCCTATTACTGGCACTTATAAATACGGATCGGGAATTCCGCACACTTATAGTGTGCGATTCATTTTACTCTGTCCGATCTTACAATGAATATCTTCACTACTGGGGTCAGAATGGGTTTAAAGACTCAAAAGGTTACACAATAAAGCACAAATTGCTTTGGGAACAAGTGGCAGAGTTGAAAAAAGAGAGTTGCCAAGAGCTCACGTGATACACACGCTGAGTCATCAAAGTGATGGCATTCACGTTGAAGGGAATTCATTGGCTGATGAAGCCGCCAAGGCGACAGTGCAAACTGCTGCCGTAGCTGCAATTACTCGTTCTAGCACGAGAATAGACGGACAGATAATGGTAGCTGTCATTGCTTCATGCAAAAACAGCTCAGTTGTGCTAAAAGGCTTTCCACTCAAGTACTCCTACAAGTTAGATGCAAAAAATATTCAGTATGCTCAAATTCCATGAGTGGGAGATAGAGTAATACCAAACATGGATCGCAGATTAGGTTTAATTCTAGCTGCACACGAGGGTCTGGGTTCTGCACAAGCAGGGATTACAGCGACAGTTTTTCTACTAAAACAACGCTATTGGTGGCCAGGTTTCACAAAACAGACAAAAACATTTGTCCTTATGTTCGACATCTGTCAGCAGATGAAGGGTTCCACCGTAGAACGTCCAGCACAAACACCACTACTAATATCAGACAGACCTCTTGCTTGTGTCTATTTGGACCACTGGGGCCCCTTACAATCTGATGGAGCTTACAAGTACATCTTGGTGGCAGTGGATTCATGCTCTAGATTCCTGTGGGTTTGGCCTCAGCGCTCAGCTGACGCCCGAACTGCTATAAAGGATTTGCGAGTCTTCATAGGGGCATATGCAATTGGCACATTACATTCTGACCGTGGCCCCACATTTAGCTCTAGGGCTTATAAGGAAGCCATTGGAAGTTTGGGTATAGCATTGCGGTACTCATCTCCGTATCATCCAGAGGGAAATTCGATTGTGGAGAGGAAAAACCGGGACTTAAAGCAATCCTTAACAACAAGGGTATTAGGCTCGGGTGGTAGTTGGGTCAATCACCTATATGGGGTCCAGAGGGCACTTAATAACATGCCAAGAAGTTCCCTAGGAGGCATCACTCCTTGCGAGGTCCTATTTGGGACGAGAATGTGGGTACCTGACCTTGATTGTGGCAGCACAGTGGCGGATGAAAAACCATTTGACATCGATAACCGTTTGGCTGTTTTACAGGAACTCAATGAATTCCGGGCACTACAAAGCAATGTCCAAGTAAAACGCACCACCACTGGGGAAGTAAAAACAGTAACGGCAAGACCTGCCTGGATCCCAAAAGTCGGGGATCTGGTCAGAGAAAAGATTGTGGACAAGAAAGAATTTGTTTTTGAGAAGACAAGGGTACCCCAATATGTGAACCTGGGGTGGTAAGATGTATGTAGAAAACAATGGTTCAGAGTGTGGCCTTAAAGGTCCAAAGCAAAAAAGTGACTCAGAAAGGGGCACTGCGTTCTAAGGGAATGAAATTAATTCTGGAGGGAGCAAAAGAAAAGATCCACAGAGGGTCATGTAGGTCAAAAAACGACAGACATTTATTTACAATTCTGTTTAGTATTCAGGTGCTCACATATTAGGTGAAAAGAAGCGTGACGTGAAGGGTGATGGTGAAATATAAAAAAAGATATCGCATTGACAACAGTATTATGAGCTCCACAATTGATTTATAAAGAGTGATAGGAGTTCATGTTGTAAGGTGGTCGACGGCGTTTTGAACCCAATAATTGGGGTTCATCTTCAGGACATGGGTGAGCAAGCTGAATTTAGGAGCTGAATTTTTATTATTACTTTATCCGCAGAGCAAGTCTTGGAGTGGGCAGACGGCAGTTATCTAGCTTCAGAGATTTTTAAAGTTGTAGTCGGCGAGCGTGGGAATTGTAAGGCGCGCCACAGTACTGCTCCGGTCTATTTGTGCGAGGATGTGGTACTACTCATGTGTAAAGTTAATCAGCACGAGTTGGAATGGCAGCTGGGCGGTGCATGATGTCACGTTGGTGGTTTAATTTGTTGTAGACGATCAACAGGGCAATAAATGGGAGCCTGGAGCCGGGCAGACGAGAGTGTCCTGCTTCTGCCGTGGCTGGCGATGAATGCCAGCCACGGCAGAAGCAGGACGCTCTCGTCTGCACGGCTAAATTCAGCTTGCTCACCCATGTCCTGAAGATCTTTTCTTTTGCTCCCTCCAGAATTAAGAAAGAATTTGGGCCATCCTACAGAAAGGCTGTACCTGTCCTGGCTGTCGAAGGAACAAGAACAGTTCTTCTTCTGCCTCCTGCTGGCAAGAAAGAAAAGAGATTCGTCTCCATTAATCTGATCGAACCACGCTATGTTTGCCGATACTGAATAGCAGGCCACGTGGGCTCCTGGGTAGCCGCCGATCTCCTCTCGCTACCATACAGGAGGTTAAGACAGAAAGACTGATAACATTCGAAGAGTCTTCCATACTTATTAATAGAGTTACCAACAATGAAATGGAATTCGTTCCTATTGAAATTAAACATCAAAATACAAATGAAACACAGATATCAATTTGGTCAACCACCGACATCTACATCAATAGGCCTCTACAGGAGTCATCTACAAGTTCAACAAAACCTGCTGAGCTACCAAAGATAGATCGAACTGCATCTGGCTACTTCATCGATTTCCACACATTTTCTCTGGATCCAAGTGAACCTGAGTCACCGCCAGCTCCAATTTCACGCAAAAAACAAAAAGACATACCTAGTCTCACCACGGCTACAGCTCTGGATAATAACTGGAATACTGTTCCTGCTCTTCTGGATAGGTTTAGTGACTGTCTTTTTCTTGCTCGTGAATGGACACTATTTCCTGGAACGCTCCACAGTATCACATGTGAACTTGGTACTGAAACCTCATACGTCTTCTCATTGTGAACAGCGAAACCTGTCCTATGTGAACATTACAGCAGTTCCAGTTCCTGACGGAATACTTTGGGACAGAGTTTCATTTCATGTATTTGGTCCCATTGAACTTTTGAAAATACCACATGTATTTAAAATGTCTTTAAATGATATCATCACCTCCAGTACATACATTGACGATTGGGGTTTTGAAACTGTAAATAGTATGCTGTCTGATTTAGAACTGTCCACAGCATTTACGAAAAATGAAATGTTTGATGTTTTATCTGATTTTGACACCATGTATTGTTAACAACACTATGGTCATCATTTTTTGCATAAAACAAGTGCACCACATAATGTTTTCAAATACCACCAATGGGAACATTGCCCAACACCACCGAATGTAGTTCACAAAGGTTTGCACAAAAGTTTGCTTATTTTTCTGGGTTTAATACTTCAGATCCACGCTCATATTATTATAAGCTTTCACCTACATCTGCAAAGAAAAGTATGCTTACTAACACAAAACAGATATATTCTGCATCCTTTATTGCCCAACTGTCTGAACAGGGTCTTGACTTATGGAAAGACACTATCGACATAAAATCCATCTGGGCTACTAAGAAATGGCAGGTTAAGGGAACTGAGCACTATTTAGAGCATGCCTCATACCACAACAAATTATCTTCCTGAACGACACTGTGCAACAGAGCTCCTGTCTTGGGTTAGCCAAGATTAAGGACTTGAAAACACCTTGTATTCCCTCGCTTTCACATTTGGAGGGATGGCAAAACTGTACAGAAAATTGTGAGGTTACACTAGACGACATCATGCATGGCGTTTCATACAATTCAAAACCAAAGGGGATGATGGACGGAGTGTTGAACATTGCAAGCACTCACCCCCAGTCAACTGATCTGGATTTAATCCATCATCATTCTTTAGCTCACTCCGCCACCCCAGTTCAGACATGGCCATATGCAAATCAGTCTGACCCTGTGCCTCATGGGAACAGTCCAGCCCGAACTGCCAAGCCATGTCTTCCCTGGACCGGAAACAAGCATCCTGGGACCGGTTTCTGGCTTACAGCCGTCATCAGCCAGGCTATCTTGAATCCAGTGGCAAAGTGAGCAAGGGACCCACGTCTGGGCATACCCTGCCAACTTAGGGCGAACATAGCAAAACCAAAGGGGATGATGGACGGAGTGTTGAACATTGCAAGCACTCACCCCAGTCATCTGATCTGGGTTTAATCCATCATCATTCTTTAGCTCACTCCGCCACCCCAGTTCAGACATGGCTATATGCAAATCAGTCTGACCCTGTGCCTCATGGGAACAGTCCAGCCCGAACTGCCAAGCCATGTCTTCCCTGGACCGGAAACAAGCATCCTGGGACCGGTTTCTGGCTTACAGCCGCCATCAGCCAGGCTATCTTGAATCCAGTGGCAAAGTGAGCAAGGGACCCACGTCTGGGCATACCCTGCCAACTTAGGGCGAACATAGCAAAACCAAAGGGGATGATGGACGGAGTGTTGAACATTGCAAGCACTTGGCAGTTTGGGCTGGACTGTTCCCATGAGGCACAGGGTCAGACTGATTTGCATATGGCCATGTCTGAACTGGGGTGGTGGAGTGAGCTAAAGAATGATGATGGATTAAACCCAGATCAGTTGACTGGGGGTGAGTGTTTGATTTGCTCTAACGCTCCATCCATCATCCCCTTTGGTATCGCTTTGTTCGCCCTAAGTTGGCAGGGTATGCCCAGACGTGGGTCCCTTGCTCACTTTGCCACTGGATTCAAGATAGCCTGGCTGATGAGGGTTTTGAACCCGAAACCGGTCCCAGGATGCTTGTTTCCGGTCCAGGGAAGACATGGCTTGGCAGTTTGGGCTGGACTGTTCCCATGAGGCACAGGGTCAGACTGATTTGCATATGGCCATGTCTGAACTGGGGTGGTGGAGTGAGCTAAAGAATGATGATGGATTAAACCCAGATCAGTTGACTGGGGGTGAGTGTTTGATTTGCTCTAACGCTCCGTCCATCATCCCCTTTGGTATCGTTTCATACAATTCAACAGACCCCAATTAGAAGTTATGGTTGGTTTGGCCTATCGACACAAATATGTGTCAGTCAAGATTCAAAGGTACCACCGAAGGATTTGGTATCCATAGGCCTGACTTACGCCATGTACAACGAGAACATCCGGGGGTGGTGATATCATACAGTGTTGGGAAGTTATGCCTCGATTGGCTAAGAACCTCGACACTATCACAGGTTAAACAACACTTGTCCTTACTCTCAGATGACAAGGATCTTAGGGCTTTTTTGCCAGGTCCCTGAAAGCCACGTCAGAAACGTTTCATATACGCTGTTTATAATGAAATTTAGAAAATCTCTCAACAAGAACCTGCAGAGAGATTGCATGAAATTGACAGAATTAACTTAGAAAAGGCTTTGGCTGTGGTTGACAATGGTATGACCACACTGACATCCAGAATGTATTCACTGGCCTACATTGTATCTTCTGCTATAGATATAATGGAACAGGATCTGTCCATCTTACAACACGGACAGTCACAGTTACGATCCATTCTATTATTAAGCTGGATGCTACGATCATTGCGCTCTGGTCACGTGCCCTGACGATATATTAACAGTACGTCTCTGTTCTCCGCATATAATCTATCAGAGAGACAGACTAGAATGGCACAAAGAGATGCAAAATATGCAATGCTGCACATTGAGAAATTAGACCAATTGAGAAATTAGACCAATTTCACCGTGGCAGAATCACCGTCCACAGAATGGTTAATTCATGGCCATATAACATTGCCAGAAACAACTTTCCAATTTCAATATTGCCTAGAACACCACCAGGTAAGCAGATATGAAGCAGTGGGTAAGGACTTCATCCATGAATCTTGGGAATTACCGTATAGATTTAGATGCAGGAATGGAGACACTGACGTGTTTTTCAGTGGTACAGACTGCGAGACTTCATTAAGTGCGTCTCTACTTTGCCAGGATATTATGCTTCACGGGGCCTGTAACGGTTCAGTTGCAAACTTATCCTGTCACTTAAAGGGTTCCCCAGCTGCCGTGATTAATCCAGTGTTCGGGCTGCTCTCAAATGGGAGTTACTTAATTCTGAATGATCAAAGTTGTTGTGGGATGCTTCCAGGCATCGCATATCTAGTCACAGTAAGTTCCAGGGTTACTTGTTTTATGCAAGTATTGTTTCCACCGACCCACACAGTCAGGGAGGCGCCGTTATGGCCTTCGCTGAATGTTTCCTTTATACCGTTTGATACTCTGAGCCGAATGAAAGCCATGCTTTTACAGAAAGATATGCCATTAACCTCGGCCTCGGAGACTTTTGATCTTCAGGTTGCAAGGTCCTCAGCTGAGATACATGCACTGGTACAAACTAACTGCCCTTTCCATTTCGGAGAAATGGTACAGCATATCTTTAACATGTCTGTTACGAAGGGTATAGTACACCTATTTAAGACCATAGGTGCTGGACTGTTAAGCACCTTTCAGACAGTCTTCGGAGTGATGGAAGCATTTTTGGAGGGCTTCCGCTAATCCTGCTACTGGTAGTGGAAATCCTGATTTTAATTTTTCTGCTACGCAATGGACGTCCCAGTCACCAAGGAGATGGAAAAAATGCTCTTGGAGCTACGTTACCTTGATGGCATGGTACTCCATCTGGGCACACCTCGACTTCGGGAGCTAAGCGAGTCTTGGTTCCTATCATTCCGACCAGTCTGGATTGACTGTGTTTTGCCTATTCGTCCCTGCTTGCTCTGCGGACAAGAATACGTGTTGGATCTCTGTCTAACACTTCCATCGGTTGCGCCACCGGACGTGGATGTATTACTGGACCCGTTAAAGGCCCACGTAGTGCAGGGTCCTCAGTGTATTCCCATGTTGAAGTCGGCATTCTTAGAGCCACCAAGGGATGCTTCAGCTCCTGCTGGATTGGATACCAGCCTCTACTACAGGCACACAGGCTTTGGATGTTTCAAATGCTTCCCCAGCATCGGCTGTGGGAACTGAAGAAGATCATCTTTGCTCAATCGACCTGATCTGTGAGGTGTTACAGGGACCGTCGTCTGCGAAGGCAAGCAGCAGTGATGTTGCATCTCCCACACAGGACACATAAACATTTGGCTCTCCGTGTGCTGGGAAGAATTAGGCCTTTTTCCAAAACAACCGAAATTGGAATTTTAAACAAACATTTTTATCTTCCTTCTATACTTTTACTGAGCACCATGGCTTTCAGACGCTCTCAGTTGCTCAAACTATATATATGAACATATTTTAAAGGACTTATAGGGCTTTTAACATATATAAAGGATTTATAGCGTTTTTAGGCATTTTTTGTTTACTTTTAGAAATTTTTATTCTGAACATTTTTTAACAATGTTTTATGATTGTTTAGGAACGACATTCACCTTTTTTAGTATATGGTCCGGTCGGATGAGGAGTGGGTGTTATGATTTGTAATGTACCCCAATATAGGCCTAGGTAGTCACCTAACCTCTCTCCTACATTTTCCCTGCCATTATACTACATAATGGTTTTTGGTATTGACCTTTTTCCTGGTAAGGTACTGCATAAAATGTTGTGTGGTTTTCCCAGAAAACTAGCCTCATTTATTATGCATGAGGATTCTCAGAATCACAGCAGGATTACCATCTTCTGCATAATAACTATGTATAAGGGTCATCCCTTTCGTCATCCTCGGCCGACATGACACAGCAAGGAAGAACCCCTGATGGTACCTTTTTGGGTATATAAACACCATATCTTTGCTGAGGTAGGCAGAGGAGAAAGTCTTTCATGCTGACACTCTGATGTGAGACGCTGAGGTTCCTGCACACAGACACTCCAGCACGCAGTGGTCTGACATCCCTCGTGGGGTGTCCATCTCGAGACCAAGCCAGGGTCCTTTATTCTCTCACACAGGGTAATGGGGTTAGTCTTAGCTTAGGGGGATTCTTGCCTATACACATACATACATTATAGGTACATTTAGGTACATCTAGATAGGGCCTGCATCGTAGGAGTACGCATTATTACTGTCATGTATTTATGTGCTTGCATATATTCATTGTTTTAGCACTATGGTAGAAATCTACCATCCATTTAATCTGTTGGTGCTTATAATCATTTATATCTGTTTCTGTCTTATGGTTGTTTCAGCACACATATTTTACGCTAGAATGACGATAGTTTAATAAATGCTTATTGAAAACGTCCCCACCATTTAGTCTGTGTATCTCTCTGAGACAAAGTGAGCACGAGTGCCTGAGCGAAAAGTACTGTACTGTTTCCACGATCCCTGATAGGACAGGGTTTTCATATTCGATAGTTGCCAGAAACTATTCTCTCCTTGGTAAGAGGAGTTCATAGTGGCACTGTGAGCTAGATGGTATACAGACGAACATACCTGGTGGGGGTGTCTGGAATCAGTCTGGACACCAATCCCAAAGTTTAACATGTCTAAAAGCTCAGACCCTTTATCGATTTATAGGAACTACACAACACCATCTGACCTCCATCAGCATTTTTGCTTTTCCTCATGAGTGAATGATGACGATTCTGGAATACAGTGAGGTAATTCAGCTGGTACATGCCATCAATTGCTACAACATCTCCAGCAGCTATTCTCGCTACAACAGCAGTATCCTGTATGTCAGTGGCCATATGTCTGATATTCTTATCCACATCAACTGTCATGAACTCATGAAAGCCACCCTCACTTGCTGTGTAGAAGATGCAGATTTTCCTTTTCTGTGACAGGCGATCCCTTTGTCACTTTCCTTCTGCACCTTAGTTGTATGGTCCTGCTTCTTCCAAGTCTCTTTTTTTCTGAGCTCTCACCAACTTGTACTTTCCGTGACAGGATTTATGCCAACTAGCTTGATGCTTGATTAAATCTTCAACAGTTGTGGCTTCTTCGAAATAGAGAGTCACAGGGAGTCTGTTCAATTTGTGAAATTCACTGCCTGTGTTTAGAAAGTTCTTATATGGCTGAGATTTATCTCCAGGTCCTACTGCATTCAAGCGACACTTCAGCCCTTCAATAGTTCTTTGCTTTGCTGCTAACACTGATATCAAGTCATGTCACCAGCAATTTTTTTTTTGAAGTGTCAATACTCTCGCTAGAGGATTGCGGGATCATACAAGGCCTCCACAGCAAGCTTCACCTTCAGTAGCTTTACATGGTTCTTGCGAGACTCTCGCGAGAGCAGGAGAACACAAACACCTGCCTCCGCCAGTATATTTCTCTGAGTCTCGCAAGAGTATTGCAACCTCAAACACTTAATGTCTCATGGATAATAGCCCTGTATTCTTAGATGTGACAGGTAGAGTGTGCAAACACATAAGCCTTTCTGCCGAGACGTCTCTCTTCAGACAGATTTTCTCTACTCCTTCCTACTATTGGATGATCCTACAACAGTTTTGCCAGATTGTAAATTTGTTGGGGGAATAGATTTCACACTTTCTTTCTTTATATTTCTCACTACTAGCATATGAGGAGAAAGTGGCTTCTCCACTCAGAGCTTTCCAGACTATAACAGGAGTGTATAGTAGGGTGTAAGGAGAAACAGACCTCTCCACTGACACTTCTCCTCGGGGTGACCCGTATACACAGTAGTGTGTAGGAGGGACTAACCTGTTTCCTGACACTTCTCTCTCAGATGTTGGGTGACCATAGTAGGGTGTATAAAAGGACTGGCCTCTCCGCTGAGACCCCTCCCTTGGATGTTAGGTGCACATAATAGGGTGTGTGGATGTACTAGCCTCTCCTTTTAGACCTCTCTCTTGGATGACCAGTGCTTGTAATAAGGTATGGGGAATGACTGGCCTCTCCTTTGAGACCTCTCTCTCAGATAATGGGTGTGTGCAGTGAGTGGGGAGGGACTGGTCTCTCAGATGATGTGTGTGCATAGTAGGGTGTATGGGAAGCGACAGACCTCTCCTGTCAGACCTCCCTCTTAGATGACTGGTGTGCAGAGTAGGGTGTATGCATGGACTGGCCTCTGCTTTCAGACCTCCCACTCAGATTATAGGTGTGCGTAGCAGGTGGTGTAGATGGACTGGCCTCTCCTTTCATACCATTCTCTCAGATGAGGGGTGTGCATAGTTGGGTGTGTGGATGGACTGGCCTCTCCTTTCAGATCTCTCTCTCAGATGGGCGGGGAGCGACAGACCTCTACTGTGAGACCTCTCTCCCAGACGGCGGGTGTTTGTAGGAGGGTGTGTGGATGGAATGGCCTCTCCTTTGAGACCCCTCTCTCAGATGACAGGCGTGCGTAGTAGAGTGTGTGGTGAGAGACTGGCCTCTCTGCTGAGACCGCTCTCTTGGATGACGGGTGTGCATAGCATGCTGCATCCAGGGACTGACCTCCCCATTAACACCCATCTCTTTGATGATGGATTTGTATAGTAGGGTGTCTGAGAAGAGCCTTAACTCTACTCACCACTCTTACCAAGCCGATAATCGACCATAGTAGACTCTGATAAACACCATCTCCAGTAAGACTCCTTCCTACAGTAACCAGTGTGCAAACCAGAGTGTATTCAAACATCACCTACTCCTTCCTACTTTTCACGATCCAGTGGGAGTCTCACGAGATCGTAACATTTTTTTTTAGGAAAAAATTAGTCTTCTAGTCATCACAGTAGTTATCTGTAACACTCCCTCTCAAAAACAAGTGCCACAATATGTATTCCTACTAATAGAGTGTATTGCAAACTCATCTACTCCTTTTTGCTCTCCTGCGAGAGTCCCGCAAGATCGTAAAAATTAGTTAAAAACAATACACATTTATTTTCTTCACAGTAGTTATCTCTTAGACACCTCCTCTGTAAACTTAGGGGGACAACATGCCTTTCTGCTGTCCCCTTATATAGCTTTTTTATTTCATTTCATTTCCAATTTTTTACAGTAAACTGGAATGGCATTTTTAACATTCCAACAGCCAGTCAAAGTGGTCGCTCTCGTCAGACTCGCGGTAGCCTCTCACTCCTACGAGGGCTTAAACAGGCCTCTCGACCAATCACAGGGCTTCATTTTTATTTCACACCCAGGCGTGAGGCTCGCGGGACTCTTGCAAGCCGAACTGCCATAATATACAATTATTTTTTACACTTAATATCTCAAAAACTACTGAACAGATTTACACTAAATCAGAAAATGTACAATCTGCATAACAAGATCTAGCTCCCTGACGAATTTGGTGTAATTCCAATCAGCAGATTTTGCTAAAACCTGTCTTAAAGAAGCCTTTGGAAAATGTATGGAGATTGTATATGTTGGGACCCCATTTGACGAATCACCCTAAAACATTCCAGGCAGGAGCTGAGGTGGATGAACTTATGTTTTGAAAAGTTTCATGAAGATTCGTCAAAGTTATTAGCAAATGAAAAAATGCTCAGTCTATGGAAAAGTAGACCTAACTAAACATATGTACAAATATATATATATATTTACACACACATATATGCATTTGGATATACACAAAATTAGTTAAACATTACGTAAGGTTTAGAAAGGTGACATCTTTTTCTACAAAACCAAACCTTAAGTAATATCTAAAGACTTTTATTTACAGTTATACATATTTTTATGTATGCATGCATTAGTTAGTGTCTATACATTAAGTTATATACTAAAGGTGTAAAGATAGTGATCATCTGTTGTAAATAATTTGTATTGCAAGGACCTTTTTTGGGATGGAGGTTAAAGGGAGGAAATAGGACTGGTTACTCAAGCAGTCGATTTTTTTTCTGTACATTTTTAAATGTGCTTTAACATTATTGCAGATAGTACTACTAATCAATGTCTTCTTTTTCTTTCAGGACCACTAAAGAAGAAGAGGAGGGCCAGGTAGTTGTGCTGTTCCAGGGCAACTGGTGATACCACTGCTGCCACCACCAAAGACATTCCCTCTGGTGCTGCTGGAAAGGCATATTTATTTAGGGCCTTACTACGAGTTTGGCAGTCTGACTGCCCGAAAACTGCGTCTGCCAGTAGCCCACAGCACTGGCAGTCTCTAGACCGCTGTATTACGAGGTGCCCGGGGGTCCGCGGTGTGGCTGCGGCGGTCTCGCGGCAGTGGGCAATGGTTTTCCGTATCTATTGAATCATGTGTGTACATTTCGACAGCACATGTGTCGAATGTACACATATGCATGATACATGTGAAAAAATGCCACCTACCCATTGTTGGAGTCCGGCCCATATGTGGTCAGTCCAGTAATGGGTATTTGGTCCAAAAATTATTCATCTGTAGATCGCCGTAAACAGGGTTGTACTCTTCGGGGTGAAGATGCTGCTGTGAAGGGGAACCTAGAGAAAGGGATCCATGCCGAACTCTGCCTGTAAGAACAGGAGAGGGGTGAGTATGCACCCCAAATCATTCGTTACCACCAACTCGAAGCTGGCGGTCAGACTGCTGCGATCGGCTCATCGGAAAGCCAACTCATAATACAGACGGCGGTGGAGCACCTCAGTACCGTCCTAATGCAGCTGCATTTCCCCAACCGTGACCCCGGCAGTATGCTGGTGGTGTAAGCGATTCAGCCGCATTCTTTGGAAACTCAATCCGCCCATCTCGTAATACGGCAGTCGGACCACGAGATCGCAAAATTTTTTTTTTTAAACATGTAGTTGGCTGTGGATTAATTTTTAATGCCACATACTGCAAATTGCATTATGAAAATTATGTGTAAAAAAGGTCCCAGGGACACAGAATCACATAAAAAAAATTGTAGTGGCCCCAGGGAGCCAGCAACGCTGTATGACTGTCTGACCAGCAATGCTGTGTGACTGTCTGACTGTACAAACGTGTTTGCAGTGGGTACAACATATTATGTTCCTTTCTTAAATGGACTTCCCAAGACCATGCTGCTGCTTCTGCCTGAGTCAAGGGGCAAGGAGGACCAGCACCAGCAGCAGAAAGCCGCTCAGGTGCCGCCAGAAGATGGAGGTCTTCCTTTGGTTGATCAGTCTACAGGAGGGGAAGTCAGTGGTGGTCACATTCTCCATTGTCCAGCAAGCGAAGCCAAGGAGACGGCACCACCATCGCCCAGCCTCTGTAGGCAGACAAGCCTACTTCCCCCAGAGCAGCCCATCTCCTCCCCACCTTCAGCTGCAGTGCTCCTCGTTTGGGAAATCTTTCAGGGCCTTGAAGAAATAAAGGAGAGCCGGAGGGAGAATTTGCTGAGAATTTACATTTTAGATGGGTAATTATAATTAGGGAAGGAAGTTTGCCTGTTGCCAGTGGCGGCTCGCTGTGGGAGTGCTGCAGGGCGGTGGGGTGGGGCGGGTGAGGGCTGGGTGGGAGGGTAGTGGAGTCGGACATACGACATCCACGAGTAAAGTAGGTAAATAAATAAATAAATCTATTTACCTTGCGCGCGCTGCATCGCTGAGTTGGCGATGCAGCGCGCGCAAGGCAAATAGTTTTATTAATTTATTTACCTACTTTACTCGTGGACGTCGTATGTCTGACTCCACTACCCCCCACCCTGCCCTCCCCCGCCCCCCGCCCCACCGCCCGCAGCACTCCCACTGCGAGCTGCCACTGCCTGTTGCAAGTGATGTGGGTGGCTACAGTTTGGGAAGGGGTAGTTTTTATTAGTCATTTTGTTGTTGACTTGGGTTCAAGCAGGTGAGAAGACCTGCTGCGGGCGGTGTGAGTGAGATCAGTTGGGGAAGTGGTTGGAAGTAGGAATAAGGTTTAGTGTTTTGTATGGTTTAGAGAGAAGGCTGGGGACTATTGTGGGAGGTGTGGGTGGTAACTGTTGGGGAAAGGGTAACAAACAGGAATTAGATTTAGTGTTTTTTCGGGTTTAGGGAGAGGGGTGGGTACATTTACTACATGCTTTACTGTTTACTATAGAATCCACGTTAATAAAAACCAGGATGCTCCTGGGTTAGGTTTAGGGCTCACAGGCTGAGCCCTAAACCTAACCCATCACAAGGACATTTTCCAGTTGCCCACCCCATTGTCTACCTGACCTGCACTCTCTTATCCGGCTGTCCCCAATGAGGCCTTCCAGTCCACTGTCCTACAAACAGTGTTGAAATTGTGACCATTTACGAACTTTTCCTCCCCTCTTCATGACTTGATGTCACTTGAGCACCCACCCTCCCATCAGTAATTCTGTGTATTACCCTACTATCTCCATTCACCACTAAGGAAAACGTACAACCCATAAAATAGAAATGTCACACTTTGCATACTGCCATGCCCAACCTGTGTAGATATGTATTGTCTACCTCCTCCATTTATACCTGAGCATATCTATTGACGCAGGGGTTTGCCAGAGGGCCTAACAGCTGGTGGCCCTAACAGGCTCAAACAGGGAGGAGGTCACAGAAAAAAAATTCATCTTATTCTGAATAGAGTAGGTGAACCAGCAAACAAAGAGTTCTGCAACATGTAACTAAAAGTGGAGAAGTGTGGCTCAATGGTTAGAGCGGCAGACCCTGATGCAGAGATCTGGCCCGGGACCAGGGTTCAATTCCCGCCTCGGCGGGTCTTGGGCTCAATTTCCTCGGACCTGATAATTCTCGCCTCGGTGCCTATTCTAATCATGGGTCCCACTCTGCAACTCTGGGCAATAGCTTGCTTAATCTCCACAACGGCCCCAACAGCGCTGGGATGCCTGGCTTCACCCTGGGGGTGCCCAGGAGTGGACATTTCACAGGGAAAAGCCAGGAAGGGTTCCACAGCGGTATGCGTACAGCGCCTGGACACCCCTTTGGGGGTATGGGTGCGCTTTACAAGTACAAATTTCAAAGAAAGAGTGGAATAGCCAAGACAGAGAAAAGCATAAATCAACACGGTGTGCAGAGTCATTTTCTAAAGTAAGCATAATGAGCATTCAAATCTTTGGAGGAGGTTACTTCAGCAGAATTGTCAGGAACATTAATTCTCTATGGGGTGTAGATTCTGGAAATAAGTACACACTACCTGTCCTTGGGCTGCCATTGTTATTCTGTATTTTCTGCACTATGATGTCCCCGTCTTGCCTGAGCAAGGGGGATAGAGTGGCCAATTTGCAGTTTTTTTGTAAACCGCCCCCCGCCCAATAATGGTTTCTCATTGCTTAAATAACATCTGCCAAGTGGGAGATCTGTTGATGGTGGAAATAGATAACAGCAAAATAAGTCACAGAACTTTGGGGAAGAGGGTTATGGATTTTATGAATGGAATGGTAGGGGGAATTACGGAATAGCTGAAAGTGAGAGACAAACATGGCATTCAGTAACTCCATTAGCATGGCACATCAAGGAAGGAAGATGACATTTAAGTTAATTTATTTAAATAGTCTTTTGGAGTCCACAGACTCCCAAGTTAGTTCTCGGTTGGAATGCAACATAAGCAGGACACACAGAATTTACAAAAATAATGAAAGTTAAAAAATGATATTGTATGACAGTTGTGCAATTGCATTCTCCTGACAATATCCCTCTTGAGAACATGGCTGAGCCACAGAGCAAAAGCACCATTGAGGTTTCTTGTAGAAGGGAAGGCTTGTGGAATGAGAAAAGGAAATTACAATAGTTGAGTCTCAGAGTGTGCAGAGTATGGCCTACCATTAACTGAGGTCAACTACAGTACCTATCCTAGACAAGCAGACAACCAGCTACATGTATCCAGAATGATTGATCATCCATAAAATAACAACATTTAGCTATGTCCTCTTATGATTTGCCACTCAAGCCACTGATCTGCTTTATTTTAATCACCCCTTTCCAGTTCACAGGGATAAGCCTCTCTTGAATCATCTTTCCAGTAGACATAGGGGCCGATTCTGATTCGGGCCGGAAAAAATACCGACCAACTCGGTACTGGAATTTAGTCCGACCGACACGTACCGGCGCCGTCCGACCCGGGTAGTACGATGAAATGCATGGGAATCACGACCGACTCACACGGAACACAAGGCGAACGACCGACCCGGACGGAAACAAGCTATCCGGCCGGGAAACCACGCGAATCGAACCGACCGACACGCATCAGGAAATAACCCGAACGAAACGTACCCGCGAACTCCGACCCGCGCAGTACGATGCAATGGGTGCAAATTCAGACCGATTCGTACGGAGCCCAAGCCGTACGACCGACACGCATACAAAACCCAGCCGAACAAACACAATACTCCGCGACCGATGCGTACGCCGCATATGAAACTGAGCTGAAACACAGTGGGAACGACTCGGAGAGGCGCGCACGAGACAACTGCAACGTCCTACTCAGTCAGAAGAACGACTCCTACATGCACAATAATCACAAATGAAAAAATACAAAAAAAAGGGCCAAACAAGCAATGACAAAGCCAATAAATACAGGGGTGAAAAAATGGAACAAGGACACACCCCCAACTCCACCTACATAAAGCCCACAAATCCCTACCATGATCCTTTGCAAATTCCACTGACCTGCCAGCACAGAACACCATCACACAGCAAACACAGACACACACACAGCTCATCCAACACAAAAGCCACACACCATTAGCACCTCAACAAATAGCACCCTCACACACACACAGCAAAACCTACACACACACACCCTCACTTGCACACACACACATCAATCACCACCACCACCACCCATCACCATGCCCCTAAAGAAGAATCCAAAGTTCCTAGATAGTGAATTGGAAGTCATGGTAGACGAGATCCTGAGGGTAGAGCCACAGTTGTTTGGCACATTGGTCCAACAGACCCCCATGTCGCAGAAAACCAAGATGTGGGCGAGGATCGTCGACAGGGTGAACGCACAATCACCATGTTTGCGCACAAAGGAAGACATCCAGAACAGGTGGTATGATGTGCGCAGGAGGGTCAGAGACCTACTCAAGAAGGATTACCTCCTGAGCCAGCACACCGGCAGTGGCCCTCCTGCAAAACCAGTATACCTCAGGCCCTGGGAGGAGAAGGTGCGGGCCATCCTACCACCAGTGAGCGTATATGGACTAACAGACATCCCAGAGCCTGGTGAGTACACAACTAATATACACAATATTGTGTGCCAATACACACACATCACTGTCAAGGGGACAGTCAAACCATCCACCCCTAGCAAATCAACAGCAACCAAAAGATAATCATCCCAAGATGTGTATGTCAGTTAGATAAACACAATACATGCCATCTCATAGTGATATGTAACTGTGTCATGACATGTACAAACCTAACAACAAATAGAGCAAGGCAGTGGCACAAATATAACCAACAAACACTGCCTGATATTTTGCCACCACTAGAACACCACCTCACAGGGAAGCTCACTTAAAGGAAGGAATTCTGTGTATGCTGGTGAAGTTAGTGTAGCCAATAGCATGATGGGAGTTGTAGTCACAGATACTGCTCACCCTCACAATTGGCCCATCAACACCACTCTGAACCATGCTCACATCACAGGGAGTGGATAAGGACTGACAAGATGGCTGACACTGGCTACTGCTGTGGGGAGCACAAGGCCCTGCTGGGAACTGTGCACCAACAAACAGCACAACACCACTGCCTGACATCCTGAAAGCCAACTTGCACTCTCTGCAATGCAAGCACGTTGCATGGTGGGATATCTGGCTGGCTGGGAAGGAGGACTCACAGCACTGACCATAGTTACAAGCAGCTCACCTCACACACCCCCTCAACACAAACTCCACATAACCCACCTGGGAGAATGCAATGCCTCACATACCAAATGAAGATCCCACAAAGAACCACCACCCTGGGTAATGCTGTGTGAAGCACAGGGACACACCTGGGACTTGTAGCCAAACAAACGCAAGGACAACACTGTCAGCCTTCCTGTCAGCACAGGCACACTACCCCACAGGGAAGCAGAGTCCAAAGGAAGGAAGTACGGGCATGCTGGGAAGGGGGTGTAGGCAATAGCATGATGGGAGTTGTAGTCACAGATACTGCTCACCCTCACAATTGGCCCATCAACACCACTCTGAACCATGCTCACATCACAGGGAGTGGATAAGGACTGACAAGATGGCTGACACTGGCTACTGCTGTGGGGAGCACAAGGCCCTGCTGGGAACTGTGCACCAACAAACAGCACAACACCACTGCCTGACATCCTGAAAGCCAACTTGCACTCTCTGCAATGCAAGCACGTTGCATGGTGGGATATCTGGCTGGCTGGGAAGGAGGACTCACAGCACTGACCATAGTTACAAGCAGCTCACCTCACACACCCCTCAACACAAACTCCACATAACCCACCTGGGAGAATGCAATGCCTCACATACCAAATGAAGATCCCACAAAGAACCACCACCCTGGGTAATGCTGTGTGAAGCACAGGGACACACCTGGGACTTGTAGCCAAACAAACGCAAGGACAACACTGTCAGCCTTCCTGTCAGCACAGGCACACTACCCCACAGGGAAGCAGAGTCCAAAGGAAGGAAGTACGGGCATGCTGGGAAGGGGGTGTAGGCAATAGCATGATGGGAGTTGGAGTCACAGATACTGCTCACCCTCACAATTGGCCCATCAACACCACTCTGAACCATGCTCACATCACAGGGAGTGGATAAGGACTGACAAGATGGCTGACACTGGCTACTGCTGTGGGGAGCACAAGGCCCTGCTGGGAACTGTGCACCAACAAACAGCACAACACCACTGCCTGATATCCTGAAAGCCAACTTGCACTCTCTGCAATGCAAGCACGTTGCATGGTGGGATATCTGGCTGGCTGGGAAGGAGGACTCACAGCACTGACCATAGTTACAAGCAGCTCACCTCACACACCCCCTCAACACAAACTCCACATAACCCACCTGGGAGAATGCAATGCCTCACATACCAAATGAAGATCCCACAAAGAACCACCACCCTGGGTAATGCTGTGTGAAGCACAGGGACACACCTGGGACTTGTAGCCAAACAAACGCAAGGACAACACTGTCAGCCTTCCTGTCAGCACAGGCACACTATCCCACAGGGAAGCAGAGTCCAAAGGAAGGAAGTACGGGCATGCTGGGAAGGGGGTGTAGGCAATAGCATGATGGGAGTTGGAGTCACAGATACTGCTCACCCTCACAATTGGCCCATCAACACCACTCTGAACCATGCTCACATCACAGGGAGTGGATAAGGACTGACAAGATGGCTGACACTGGCTACTGCTGTGGGGAGCACAAGGCCCTGCTGGGAACTGTGCACCAACAAACAGCACAACACCACTGCCTGACATCCTGAAAGCCAACTTGCACTCTCTGCAATGCAAGCACGTTGCATGGTGGGATATCTGGCTGGCTGGGAAGGAGGACTCACAGCACTGACCATAGTTACAAGCAGCTCACCTCACACACCCCCTCAACACAAACTCCACATAACCCACCTGGGAGAATGCAATGCCTCACATACCAAATGAAGATCCCACAAAGAACCACCACCCTGGGTAATGCTGTGTGAAGCACAGGGACACACCTGGGACTTGTAGCCAAACAAACGCAAGGACAACACTGTCAGCCTTCCTGTCAGCACAGGCACACTACCCCACAGGGAAGCAGAGTCCAAAGGAAGGAAGTACGGGCATGCTGGGAAGGGGGTGTAGGCAATAGCATGATGGGAGTTGGAGTCACAGATACTGCTCACCCTCACAATTGGCCCATCAACACCACTCTGAACCATGCTCACATCACAGGGAGTGGATAAGGACTGACAAGATGGCTGACACTGGCTACTGCTGTGGGGAGCACAAGGCCCTGCTGGGAACTGTGCACCAACAAACAGCACAACACCACTGAATGACATCCTGAGAGTCAACCTGAACCCACTGCAAGGGTGGCATGCTTCATGGTGGGATAACTGGGCCAGGTGGAGAAGGATGGCCGGATGTCCACCAAATACAACCAATGCTGGCCATGCACACACCTCAACATTCATATTGAAATGCCCCAGGTATGCATGACAATGTGCTACACCAATATCAACCTCTTACTGTGACAACTTAGGACAATGCAATGTACATGCCCGCATCCAGAGGTACAGTCACAACTGTCAGGTGTGTGAACCATTGATGCCTGTAGAAACATTACATACAATGTGTGTCTCTTCCAAATACAGGTGACGATGATGGGGACACAGCAGCAGGCGAGGAGGAGTCCCTGTCCCAGGCTCCGGGGGACACAGAGCTCACTGGTGTGGAACAGCCTCTGCCCTCCTCGGATGGCGAAGACCTACCTGGCACCTCCGGTGTGAGTCATCATGCAGCACCAGCTGGACCAACATCTGCACCCCCTGCACCCACCCCTCCAACAACTGCCAACATACAGACCACCCCCGCCGACACGGACAGACCAAGGACCACCGCTGACAACAGCACAGGGCCCCAGGCCCACCGTGGAGCAACGGATGACAACACCACTAACAACCCCCAAGTGGGCCTCGGTTCACCTGTGCGTGCCACCGCAGGTCCTGCACATGTCACCAGGGGTGGTGGGAGTTGTGGTAGACATAGGTCGCTGCTTGCAGAGGGGTCTGGACTGCATGATGACCCACAACTGGCACGCATCGCTGATGCGTACCAGGATAGCACCGGAGAGGTCAGACAGGTAGTGGGGATCCTCAAGGACATACAACAGCAGCAGGCTGCCCATCATGCCCGCTTGGACTCCCACATGGCCCGTGTGGAGACACACATGTCGGGCATGGAGTCCAAGTGGGACACATTGCAAGAACTCACAGCGGTGCATAGGGAC
The DNA here is from genome assembly GCA_963921515.1 of Calotriton arnoldi. NCBI lineage: Eukaryota > Metazoa > Chordata > Amphibia > Caudata > Salamandridae > Calotriton > Calotriton arnoldi. Next base: position 59,041 of record CAWUFW010019620.1, read on the forward strand.
ATATTGACATGCCTCCGCCAGATTAGCACCAACATGGCCACACCTCCCTGTGTGCCCACAACATCTGGTGCTGCAACAACTGACACCGCCACAGGGAGGGAGGAGGATTCTGGCGGAGAGTCCCCTGCACCGCAGCAGCCTGCACGTGAGGGTCCCCCCAAAGAAGAGGGGTCGTCCGAGGAAGGAAAACTGAGAGGTTGATGGCCACGTACATCCCCCAGGAAGCCAACACCTGTTCCGGAAATTCTCCTTTGTGTGCAAACGTTTCACCCTGTCGAATGCAACACTACTTTCCCACATGACATGGGGAGTTCAAGTTGGACTAATGTATCATATGACTGTGGACTTCACTCAGGACATTTCTGCTACCAAGACTTCCAACTCATCTCGGAACTTTGGATCACAATCCCAATGTACAGCACCCACCATCCTGTGCACTATACACACACACATTTCTGTAAATAAAATCACTAGTACACCATACTTGCCACTGTTGTTATTCAAATGTGGATACTGTTATGGTGATGATGTTCTGCTAAATTACACTGTGTATGCTAACTGCTACAGCAAGTACAACACCGTTGTGTGAGTCATGGTGACGTGACACATATGAGGGAGACACACCACTAGGGCTACACAACACAGACACCAGGGCCATCGGACTCATCGCCCACAGTGATGTTGCCAGGAAATACAGTGGAATGCACAGACACCACACCTATTCAGAGTCTGTGTCAACTAGCCCACAGGTGCAGTAAGCAAATGTCAGTCAGATGTGTGACCACAGACAACGCACATCCCAAAGTGAAGCACAGGTTTATTACACATTTGCAACATGTTGTTTCCACTACAAATGCAAGGTTTACCCACGTGGCAGTGGCCACACAGTCAACAAGTGCAGAAGATATGAAGTCCAGGGGTGTGTGGCACATCACTTGTAGGCCAACTACTGCTGCCACCCTGAAAGCTGAATCATGGTGTCGGGGGATCCAAGTTGACCAAAGTACTCAGTAAGCACCCTGTGAAGGACAGACATGACACACAGTTAAAATCAATGTAGAACAGGACAGTACTGCAATACTCATGCCCAATACATGTCACAAGACAACTACACAAAACCAAGTTAGCATATCAAAACTGTTGGGGAGTTCAGACTACCTGGAAGGACACATTGCTGCACGCATCCAGTCAAGTAGCACATGGCCACACTCAAACAGCACCAGAGCACCACCCACACATATCATGCAAACTCACGTCATTCACATTACATCTCCCTGGATACTCACATACAGCTGAAGAAGTTGGTGATGAGCTGTGTGCGGACATCACCATCATCACTGGCATCGTGGTCCAGGCCAGGATCCTCCACAGGTGGCGGACGTTGGTCATCGTCATCCAGGATGAGAGGCAACTCCTTCCGCACTGCCAGGTTGTGTAGCATGCAGCAGACGATGACAATCTTGCACACCTTTGCTGGGGCATATGGGAGGGCCCCTCCTGTCTTGTCCAGGCAGCGGAAGCGGCTCTTCAGGAGACCAAAGGTCCGCTCTATCACTCTCCTGGTCCGACCATGTGCCTCATTGTAGCGCATCTGGGCTGGTGTCACAGGGTTCCTGAGGGGTGTCAGCAACCACGGCATGTTGGGGTATCCGGAGTCACCTACGGACAGACAAGTGCACATTAGCTGATTTGGAAAAGTGGGTGGAATACTACAGATCAGAACACACACAATGGTACAAAGTCAGTACACACCGACAAGCCAGGCACGCTGGTTCTGCATCTGTGCCATCATCCTCGGGATGCGACTACTCCTCATCACGTAGGCATCGTGTGCTGAACCAGGGAAACGGGCACACACATGTGTGATGCTCATATCTGCTAAACATACCACCAGAGCATTGATCGAATGGTAATGTTTACGGTTCCGGTATGCCTGCTCATGTGCCTGTGGTGGTATCAAAGCCACATGTGTCCCATCAATGGAGCCAATGACATGTGGCATCCTCCCCAGGGCATAGAAGTCACTCTTGACGTCAGTGAGTTGTTGACGTGTTGGGAAATAGATGTACTGGTTCAGGCATCTCAACATTGCCTCCAAAACATCGCAGTAGCACACGGCTGAACATTGTCTGTGACATCCCACCGGCAGTCGCAACAGTGTGTTGAAAGGTACCGGTGGCAAAGAAGTGTAGGGCTGCCATTACCTTCACCTTGGGGGTCAGCGCCGTAGGGTACGTCCGGCCAGGTTGCAAATGTGGTGCCAAGCGCACTGCCAAATCCTCAATCAGCTGCCTGGTGAAGCGGTACCGTCGGATGCTGTCACGTTCCACCATCGTTGCCAGGTCAGGGAATGGTCTATGGACAGCTGGAGCCCTGCAGTGCATAGGTTGAAGGAAGAAAGATTGTCAGTCACCCCACATATGTGCCATTCACCATACTCAATTTCACATGATACATCATTACGTGACACAAGTACTTGATGTGTGTGCCGTTCTGTCGGACATAACTCGCACCTACATGGCCATCATCTAACTTCTCAGTACAACATGTGTGCACAACAGGTACCAGGTTGTGCTATGGGAAACCATTAGGCTGTGTCACAGTACCCATTTACTGCTGTCACGTTCCACACACACACCACAGTGACATGTCTGGACAGATGCATCACAGATCATTGACAGGTAGATTCCCAGTGACCCTGTCTTGCCACATGGACACTGGCATGACATGGCATATCATGTACACGTCAGAAAAACAAACATGACTCCCACAGGTAGTGGCCCCTGTCACATCCGCAGGACAGACATGGACGCCAGTGACGCACAACATCAAAGTCCATGCACAAACAACGTTGATGTGGAGACTGTCTCCCATCGTGCACATGGAATCAGTGACATCGGAAACACAACATGCACACAGACTGTGGAGGGCCATCACTATTGTGGCAATGGGTCATCCTGTGACGTACATGCCTTCCCACATGGGACTCTGGGGGTATGTGACATGTCATACACATACACAACCTGGAAATGTGACCATGCCACATGCTCCAAAATGAACTGTTGCACATCACAGTGGTCATGTGCACAACACACCAAGGACCCTGTCCCCATGAACACATGCACAGCCTGGGTGTGGCTGCCCACAAGTGCCACCACAGAAACCACATGTTAACCCCCATACACAGAGAAGGAAATGCAGCCTTACATGCCTCAGGAAACAGTGTGGACTGGGTGTGGTGTTGTAGGTGTGCCCCTGGGTCCCTGGCAGGTATATGTGGCTGGCATACGTTCACCAGTGACAAGCATGGTGACATATGAGACTGACCTGTACAGGTACGCGTTGCACAGCAATGGACCGATCGGTGTGCCCGGCCGGCCCATTGCATATGATGTGTGCGGGTACGCGTTGTATCCCAAAATACGCGTTGTACAGCAATGGACCGATCGGTGTGCCCGGCCGGCCCATTGCATATGATGTGTGCGGGTACGCGTTGTATCCCGAAATACGCGTTGTACAGCAATGGACCGATCGGTGTGCCTGGCCGGCCCATTGCATATGATGTGTGCGGGTACGCGTTGTATCCCGAAATACGCGTTGTACAGCAATGGACCGATCGGTGTGCCCGGCCGGCCCATTGCATCTGTTGTGAGCGGGTACGCGTTGTACAGCAATGGACCGATCGGTGTGCCCGGCCGGCCCATTGCATATGATGTGTGCGGGTACGCGTTGTATCCCGAAATACGCGTTGTACAGCAATGGACCGATCGGTGTGCCCGGCCGGCCCTTTGCCTCTGTTGTGAGCGGGTACGCGTTGTACAGCAATGGACCGATCGGTGTGCCAGGCCGGCCCATTGCATATGATGTGTGCGGGTACGCGTTGTATCCCGAAATACGAGTTGTACAGCAATGGACCGATCGGTATGCCCGGCTGGCCCAATGCATCTGTTGTAAGCGGGTACGCGTTGTACGGCAATGGACCGATCGGTGTGCCCGGCCGGCCCATTGCATATGATGTGTGCGGGTACGCGTTGTATCCCGAAATACGCGTTGTACAGCAATGGACCGATTGGTGTGCCCGGCCGGCCCATTGCATCTGTTGTGAGCGGGGACGCGTTGTACAGCAAAGGACCGATCGGTGTGCCCGGCCGGCCCATTGCATATGATGTGTGCGGGTACGCGTTGAATCCCGAAATACGCGTTGTACAGCAATGGACCGATCGGTGTGCCCGGCCTGCCCATTGCATATGATGTGTGCGGGTACGCGTTGTATCCCGAAATACGTGTTGTACAGCAATGGACCGATCGGTGTGCCCGGCCGGCCCATTGCATCTGTTGTGTGCGGGTACGCGTTGTATCCCGAAATACGCGTTGTACAGCAATGGACCGATCGGTGTGCCCGGCTGGCCCATTGCATCTGTTGTGAGCGGGTATGCGTTGTACAGCAATGGACCGATCGGTGTGCCCTGCCGGCCCATTGCATATGATGTGTGCGTGTACGCGTTGTATCCCGAAATACGCGTTGTAGAGCAATGGACCGATCGGTGTGCCCGGCCGACCCATTGCATCTGTTGTGAGCGGGTATGCGCAGTACAGCAATGGACCGATCGGTGTGCCCGGCCGGCCCATTGCATATGATGTGTGTGGGTACGCGTTGTATCCCGAAATACGCGTTGTACAGCAATGGACCGATCGGTGTGCCCGGCCGGCCCATTGCATATGATGTGTGCGGGTACGCGTTGTATCCCGAAATACGCGTTGTACAGCAATGGACCGATCGGTGTGCCCGGCCGGCCCATTGCATCTGTTGTGTGCGGGTACGCGTTGTATCCCGAAATACGCGTTGTATGGCAATGGACCGATCGGTGTGCCTGGGCGGCCTATTGCATCTGTTGTGAGCGGGTACGCGTTGTACAGCAATGGACCGATCGGTGTGCCCGGCCGGCCCATTGCATATGATGTGTGCGGGTACGCGTTGTATCCTGAAATACGCGTTGTACAGCAATGGACCGATCGGTGTGCCCGGCCGGCCCATTGCATCTGTTGTGAGCGGGTACGCGTTGTACAGCAAAGGACCGATCGGTGTGCCCGGCCGGCCCATTGCATATGATGTGTCGCGGTACGCGTTGTATCCCGAAATACGCGTTGTACCGCAATGGACCGATCGGTGTGCCCGGCCGGCCCATTGCATATGATGTGTGCGGTGCACGCGTTGTATCCCGAAATACGCGTTGTACAGCAATGGACCGATCGGTGTGCCCGGCCGTCCCATTGCATCTGTTGTGTGCGGGTACGCGTTGTATCCCGAAATACGCGTTGTACAGCAATGGACCGATCGGTGTGCCCGGCCGGCCCATTGCATATGATGTGTGCGGGTACGCGTTGTATCCCGAAATACGTGTTGTACAGCAATGGACCAATCGGTGTGCCCGGCCGGCCCAATGCATCTGTTGTGAGCGGGTCAGCGTTGTACAGCAATGGACCGATCGGTGTGCCCGGCCGGCCCATTGCATATGATGTGTGCGGGTACGCGTTGTATCCTGAAATACGCGTTGTACAGCAATGGACCGATCGGTGTGCCCGGCCGGCCCATTGCATCTGATGTGTGCGGGTACGCGTTGTATCCCGAAATACGCGTTGTACAGCAATGGACCGATCGGTGTGCCCGGCCGGCCCATTGCATCTGTTGTGTGCGGGTACGCGTTGTATCCCGAAATACGCGTTGTACAGCAATGGACCGATCGGTGTGCCCGGCCGGCCCATTGCATATGATGTGTGCGGGTACGCGTTGTATCCCGAAATATGCGTTGTACAGCAATGGACCGATCGGTGTGCCCGGCCGGCCCATTGCATCTGATGTGTGCGGGTACGCGTTGTATCCCGAAATACGCGTTGTACAGCAATGGACCGATCGGTGTGCCCGGCCGGCCCATTGCATCTGTTGTGTGCGGGTACGCGTTGCATCCCGAAATACGCGTTGTACAGCAATGGACCGATCGGTGTGCCCGGCCGGCCCATTGCATATGATGTGTGCGGGTACGCGTTGTATCCCGAAATACGCGTTGTACAGCAATGGACCGATCGGTGTGCCCGGCCGGCCCATTGCATATGATGTGTGCGGGTACGCGTTGTATCCCGAAATACGCGTTGTACAGCAATGGACCGAACGGTGCGCACACATTGGCTGGGGCCTGGCATGGTAACGGACGCGTTTTCGAAGCTCCAACGAGTCTGATGCAGTGAATTCAGTTGGCCAGCCACAACAATGTTGCAAAATCATGGGTGTCATGAAGTTGAAGATTTGAAGGATGCTGTGGGCGTGTATTAGTGCTGCTATTCCATGGATTGGTCAGATTCAGAAGATGCAAACGACTTGGACCTATCACTTTGGACACATGGGACAGTATCTGCCTCTGCAGCACACATATAATGCTGGCTGTTCCCCTGAGAGCTCACTTGCCTGCACTACATGCTCCAGGACGACATCTGCCACCAACACTGCTGCTGTTTATGCATCCTCTGGCTACTGCAATGGCATGTACTGTGGAGAGAGCCCCAGCCTTCAGCCTTGAGGAGAACCAGGCCCTGCTGGACAGCCTCCTTCCACAGTACAGCAAGCTGTATGGGAAACCAGGGGAGCAGGTGAGTGTGCTGTCCACTGCCTTACTAATTGTGCATGTTGTCTGACTAGCAGGACTTACAGTGTGCACACCACTGGCTAGCATGCTCACTGAGTAGTTGTCACACCCCAAAGTGTGTAGTTACATGCACTGAACTGGTACAGTGCAGTAACAGTGCATCCCAACTAGGTTTACTTCCCATGCAATGATACCATGTAGTGACTGCTGGCAAACTGTTCATAGCCATTGTTGCACTGCCTGTGTACATCATATGCCCCTGTGATTGAGACATGTATATCCAACTGTGTGATGCACGTATATGTTGCATGTGTAGTAATGGCCTTTTCACTTTGTCATCCTCACAGGTTGATGCCCACCAGAAGCAGGAAATCTGGCTGACCATCGCCCGGGAAGTAAGATCCGTGGGGGTCTACAGGCGCAGGATCCGCAACTGCCAGAAGAGGTGGCAGGACCTTCGGGGCTGGACCCAGAGGATCGCAAGGGTCCAGCTGAAGCTGTCGCCTCCTCGCAGGAGGGGCGGACACCGGATCCTGACCCCCCACATGCTCAGGATCCAGGCGGTGGTCTTCCCTGACCTGGATGGGCAGCTGAAGGCCAGACAGCAGCAAGGAGGGGGTGAGTCCATGACTGCACTGTGCACTTTGTCTGACATGCTATGTGCCCTCCTCTGGCCTGGTTAAACTTCCACAGTACATCAGTCATGTGGTCCAGGACCCATGTCCCTCATTTGTGACATGCCCACTTCTCCTCTGATACGCATATGTGTGGCCCTTATAGTCAGGAAATTGTGTCATTTGGGGACTGTGTCATTGCATTTAGCTTTGCTCAAGGTGGGGGACAGCATTTGTTCCCGTGACTATGTTGTGCGATTCATGGGTGGGTCAATTGCTTACACAATGCCTAAGTTCTGACATGTAATCTGGGTGTAACTTTGATATGTGGTCCGCTTGCTGCTCTGACTCACCACATGTCCCTGGGGAATTTGGCACACACCCATGCTGCTGGTGGGAACAATGTTTGGGCCTCAGGAGTATGTGTATCCAGTGTGTCACAGATGCTTAGCCACCTGCCTACTGTCCAGGACTCATCCCTCTTACAGGTGGAGCTGGACAGTCATGCCTACTCCAGGGCATACAATACACTCTGTACTCCCACTCCCGTGTATCATCTGGCATGTTGTGATCAGTGAAATGTACCCTCAGGTGTCTGCCTCTGTCTCATTGTCAGGACTGTGTCTTCGTTGTCAGGACTACTGGTATGTTTATCGGTTAGGGCTCAGCATGCCATTGGAGATGTGACCATGATAGACGATACTTCTGTGACTTATAGGTGTCTGATCACTTGACTGTGCACACAGGTGTTTGCGACTGTGACTTTCAGGCAGCTGTATTTTCATTCACAGCACACTGTGAGGTGCTCATGTTCAGAGAGTTGTGTTTCATGTCCCCCATATGTCCAGTTGGTATGACGTGGACAAATAGTAGTACAGATGATGTGGTTTTTGGGGGATGGACATGTGCACTTGTCAGTCACATAACTTGCATTCCCCATGCCCTCGGATTGTGACACAGTGCAGACTGTTGTTGGCTGGCTGCCATGGCCATGTGACTTGAGACAGTAATGTATGACTTTGCACGCATTCCTGTGTCATGGCATTAAACTTCCTGAGACTGATCCTGCAGGGGAGTGACATGTGCAACATGCACCCCATTGTGGCATTGACTATCCGGACATGGGTGCATCATGGTGTCTGGTGCTGGTATGCATCACATGCATTTCTATTTAGACTCTGGCCATCCCTTTATCCGGACACCTGCACTGACTCAGTGGCAAGAGATGTGATGTGTGCATGTTCACATACTTCACCGTGTTCCCTGCAATGTCCAACAACTGTGTAGGTGGTGCATGTGTCCACACTGGGGTCTTACCATCAGACAGGCACCCAGACAGATGGGTGCAAGGGCAGGAGGGGTGTGAGTCCCATGGTTGACCATCAGACTGACAATTGGCTTCCCGAATCTGTGTGAGGACTTTAGGCAATGTTCAACTAAGGATGCCAGGGCTTGCTCTGTAATGTGCTGTACTTACTGTGGTGTGTGCGGTCAGTGCAGGTGACTGATGTTTGTCTGTTTCCCTAATTGTTTGCAGATACATCCACAGCCACAGGAGGGGACAGCTCCACGGACCAGGAGGAGCAGCGGAGCCAGACAGGGTCAGCATCGGACGAGTGGTCAGAGGGACCCAGTGGCACGGAGGGCGAGGGGAGCCACACCGAGGAGTCCTCAGCACCATCCACCTCAGCTGAGGACCACAGCAGCTTGGAGGAAGACTCCCTTGTGGAGGCGGGTCTCAGCAGTCACCAAAGGCCAGCTAATCTGTCTGGCCCCGCCACCACCACCACCACCACCGCCCTCCCATTGGCTCCCTATCCTGAGGTCCGTGGAGGCTCCCGTGCTCGGGAGCGTGTCTCCTTCGTGCCAGGCACCGCACCCCCTGCCCCTGTGTCCCCTGCTGCCCTGAGTGAGGAGTCTGTGTACCTCCTTCGGCAGCTCCATGTAGGGCAGACAGCAATGCTGAGTGTCCTCCATGCACACACCACTCTGTTGACACAGCTGGTGTCGTTCATGGAGGGCATCTCGACGGGTATGTCTGCCCTACAGAGGAGCAATAAGTCCATGGACTCCTCCCTGACGGCAGCAGTGTCCCTCCTCCAACAGTCCCTCACCCCTCCCACCTCTGCCCCATCCACACTTCCTGCCCCCTACCTGTCCAAAGCACATGCACACCTGCACAGTCACCCAAACACACAGACACGAGCAGCACAGACACACCCAAGAGAAAGGCAAGACGTGCACACAAGCATCCTCAGGGGACTGATACCACAGACACAGGAGATGGGGAACACACACACACACAGGCATCCACATTCACTCCGCAGTCCTCCAAATCCTCTCCCTCCAAGACCCTTCCCTTGCCTCGCCTGCTACCCCACCTACACAGCAGATCTTCCTGTGTGACCTCGGCCTCTTCCCTCCAATCCTGCTGATCCAGCATACCGGGGAAAGAGGAAGTCCACCCACACAGAGGGGAGTGCCCCTCGCCCCCGGACACCCTCCCCCAGGCGCAGGCAGACACAGGACCCCATTAGGAAGTCCCCCGGACCAGGAAGAGCAAGACCCCACCACCACCACCACGCAGCTCCACCGCCCAGTCTCTCTCCTCCATCCCCCAGGCCACCACTGCACAGGTTCCCCCGCCACACCCTGCCCCAGGTTCCCCACACACCGATACCGCATCCCCAGACTGCTTAGGCCCTCCCCCTGCCACTTGCTCTTCCACCCCCAACCCAGACGCTCTGCCTGTTAGTGGCACTGTTGTGGAGACCGGGTCCCCCCTCTGTCCTGCCCACCTCATCTGCCCACCCTTCCACTCCCTTGGAGTCATGCACTGCAGTGGAGTCCACAACCACCACGTCTGACTCGGGCACTGCAGTGGGTACCCAGTCCACTACATCAGTCCAGCCCACTGCAGTGGTTGCAGCACCCACATCAACTGACTTGTGTACCACAGTGGTGCCGCCCCCCTGAGTCAGACACCTCCACTGCAGTTGCCGGTGACACTCCTGCACCCACCACCCCTTCACTGCCTCACTCTGCCATCCCCTGATCCTGTCCCTGCGGTGCCTGGCCTGCCCCTTGTATGCCCCTCCAAGGGGATGTCCCCTAACCGTACCAGTGCAGGCAAGCAATGTGTGACCAGTTGTCACTTCTCACCCTGTTGGGACTGTGATTTTGGACTGGCCATTGGCCTTAGTTTCTTTTGGACTTCCGTGTTTACCCTGACATTTGCTGAATAAAGCCTCTTTTTGTTTACTTGTGGGTTTTCTTTTGATGTACATGATGTGGATGAGTAGCATCCTGCATTTGCAGTTGTAATAGTGTTCATATCAGGAAAATGAAGTGTTGCAGTGATGGACTCCATGTGGTCCATGGGATATGTGTCCTGTTGTAGTCTGGATCTATGGCATCCTTTGCTGCAGTCTGAGGGTGTAATGTTCAGCATTTGACACAGGGATGTCCATTTTGCATTTGTAAATGAACATCTTTGTCTTACACTGATGCACATCTGGTGGGCTTACCACTGTTCAATGTTCCGATTTCCCTGACTGTGTGCCCAGCTCCACTGGACATGCAGTTTTGCACATCAATGTCGAAGGACTCATCTGTGTATACAGTGCAACTTGCTTGACACGTGTTTTGTGTGTATGCAGATGACTGACGTGACACTCCCGTACCCAGGCTGATGTGAGCAGAGCCTTCTGTGTGTTGTGGTTGTTGACTCACTGACGGAGTGTTCTGCTGACATTTTTGGGTCGTGCACAGACAAGGTTTGGCACAGCGGACCTTCCACAGGAGTGGAGTGCCCTCATGGCAGTGTGTAATCCGGTGACATTGCGTGGGTCTGTGTTGTGTGTTGTGTAAGCATGTCTGTGCGTGTTCCCTTCCCTTTTCCTACACAGGCTGTGTCCCTAGGGATGTTCCTGTTTGTGATGCTTGCTGAGTTGTTCTGTGTTCATCCAGCATCTTGGACCTGGTTTCTCCGTGATGTGGGTGCATGGCAAACTAATGTTCATGAGGTTGTCATACCAGGTTGTCTTTGTTGTCAGGGCTGGGGATGTGGGCAAACGCAGATGGGACACATTCAGGATTCCCCTTGGCACTTGTTGTTTACACAAGTCATGTGATTTACAGTTTGTGGTAGCTTTCAGTGATTGTGACACGTTGTGTGTGTGACTGCTGCCACTCCTCATGGTCAGAGCTGCAATGTTGGAAGTTGTGTACGTGTGTTCTTCGTGTGTCACCTTGGCTTCTTCGTTGGTGTGTGACTATGGCCAGGATCCCATTGATTGTGGTGGATTTCACATCATGCCCATGTACGGCATACTGTGCTGTGTGTCAGACATTGACGAGTCTTGTTGACTGGCCATGTGTGATGGGTTTCTGCACCTTAGTTCCCACCACCACCCCTGGTATTGTCATGGGTGCATGTCCAATGTCACCAGTCCATGTGAGCTTCACTGCTGCACATTGGTGGAGATCAGGGTGTGTGGTGTTGAGTGTGTGCAAAAGTGAGTTGTTGCACGGCTAGACCCCTACCTCCATATTGGCCTTGGCTGACAGGCGGTGATGATTGATTGGAGCTTGTGTAGGTGTGATGGTAGTTAGTTGCTCAGGACACATGGCTGTGGTTCACAGTGTGAACGACATCTACCTTTGTCATCACAGTGGGATTATCATGCAGGCTAGTATCAGCACAATGTGGGGTCCCTGGGGGTAGTGCTGTGGTGGGTCTGTCTCTTGCTGTGTTAGTTGCTGTTCCTACAAGCTTGTGTGACATGTGTAATTTGGGCTCCCTCTCATCTAACAATGCCTGATTGCCCACATAGGGGTATCCGATACATGAGTAACTTTTGTATGGCACTGTATACAAATCTGTGTGGTTGGAATTCAGGCCTCCTCATGTGTTGTGTGGTTGCCTGGGGACACTGGCACACCCCCTATCACCTGTTGTGTTTGATATGCCGTGTGAGTCTGCCTGTTTGTGTTTGTGCCTTTGCACCACTGCATTGGCATATCTTGAGTGTGCCATTGGCTGTATGTTGTTTGGTGGCTTTCCCTGCTGTCCCTGGGACTCCTAGGTCATCAGTCAGCACAATAATCATGGTTTGTATGTCCCATTGCGTGCCATGGTATGGTATTTGTTCACCTGACATCTACAGTCTCCACAGGATATCTACATTTGTGTGTCCATTGGTGCAGATATGTGGGTCAGCATTATGATGGTCACTTCTGTCATTGTGTTATTTGTGAATGTTGACAATGTGGGCCCCCATGGGTGATGTTTGTATGCACATGGCCAAAACGATGTTTCAGTGACACTGCACTGTTTGCCTCGACCAATCTATGTTGCTATGGGACACAAGCACTACTATGCCACTGATGTGTTTGTTGTTGTGTGACCAGGATTCATCCATGCAGTTTGGCTTTGGCAGCTTTTACCATGACTACACTTCCCTTTTGGTCACTGTGGTGATCACACTGTTCAAAATGTGCATCAGCTATGGACACCACACTTCCCTTTTGGTCACTGTGGTGATGGGGCTTTAGGCCCCATTGCCACACTGTTCAAAATGTGCATCAGCTATGGACACGACACTTCCCTTTTGGTCACTGTGGTGATGGGGCTTTAGGCCCCATTGCCACACTGTTCAAAATGTGCACACCACACTTCCCTTTTGGTCACTGTGGTGATGGGGCTTTAGGCCCCATTGCCACACTGTTCAAAATGTGCATCAGCTATGGATTCCACACTTCCCTTTTGGCCACTGTGGTGATGGGGCTTTAGGCCCCATTGCCACACTGTTCAAAATGTGCATCAGCTATGGATAGCACACTTCCCTTTGGTCACTGTGGTGATGGGGCTTTAGGCCCCATTGCCACACTGTTCAAAATGTGCATCAGCTATGGACCCCACACTTCCCTTTTGGTCACTGTGGTGATGGGGCTTTAGGCCACATTGCCACATTGTTCAAAATGTGCACACCACACTTCCCTTTTGGTCACTGTGGTGATGGGGCTTTAGGCCCCATTGCCACACTGTTCAAAATGTGCATCAGCTATGGATTCCACACTTCCCTTTTGGCCACTGTGGTGATGGGGCTTTAGGCCCCATTGCCACACTGTTCAAAATGTGCATCAGCTATGGATAGCACACTTCCCTTTTGGTCACTGTGGTGATGGGGCTTTAGGCCCCATTGCCACACTGTTCAAAATGTGCATCAGCTATGGACCCCACACTTCCCTTTTGGTCACTGTGGTGATGGGGCTTTAGGCCACATTGCCACACTGTTCAAAATGTGCATCAGCTATGGATAGCACACTTACCTTTTGGTCACTGTGGTGATGGGGTGTTCGAGCCCATTGCCACAGTGCCCATGGTCGGCTTGCATTGTGGAGGCCACATACATTTCTGTGTGACACATGTGTTAGGGGGTCACATTGTATGTTCAATGTCATGCTCAGTGTTGTAGGCATTTGACACAGACTACACACACTTGTCATGGTGTTGGGGGGGATGTAATCTTCTGTCATTCCTTATGTGGGAGTATGCTAGTTGTGTCATGCATTACCCGTCCTATGAGTAGGAGTGGTGTTAGTGGTAGGCATCCATCCCCCATGAGTGGGGATGGTAGTAGTGACAGGCATCCAGGCCCCCTGAGTAGGGGTGGTGGTAGTGGTAGGCATCCATCCCCCCATGAGTGGGGATGGTAGTAGTGACAGCCATCCAGGCCCCCTTGAGTAGGGGTGGTGGTAGTGGTAGGCATCCATCCCCCCCATGAGTGGGGATGGTAGTAGTGACAGCCATCCAGGCCCCCTTGAGTAGGGGTGGTGGTAGTGGTAGGCATCCATCCCCCATGAGTGGGGATGGTAGTAGTGACAGCCATCCAGGCCCCCTGAGTAGGGGTGTTGGTAGTGGTAGGCATCCAGGCCCCCCTGAGTGGGGGTGGTGGTAGTGGTAGGCATCCAGGCCCCCCTGAGTAGTGATGGTGGTAGTGGTAGGCATCCATACCCCTAAGAGTGGGGATGGTAGTAGTGGCAGGCATCCAGGCCCCCCTGAGTAGGGGTGGTGGTAGTGGTAGGCATCCAGGCCCCCCTGAGTAGTGATGGTGGTAGTGGTAGGCATCCATATCCCTAAGGGTGGGGATGGTAGTGGTGGCAGGCATCCAGGCACCCATGAGTAGGGGTGGTGGTAGTGGTAGGCATCCAGCCCCCCATGAGTGGGGATGGTAGTAGTGACAGGCATCCATCCCCCCATGAGTGGGGATGGTAGTAGTGGCATACATCCAGCCCCCTAAGGGTGGGGTTGGTAGTAGTGACAGGCATCCAGCCCCCCTGAGTAGGGGTGGTGGTGGTGGCAGGCATCTAGCCCCCTGAGTGGGGGTGGTGGTAGTGGTAGGCATCCATCCCCTAAGGGTGGGGATGGTAGTAGTGGCAGGCATCCAGGACCCCTGAGTAGGGGTGGTGGTAGTGGTAGGCATCCAGGCCCCCTGAGTAGGGGTGGTGGTAGTGGTAGGCATCCATCCCCCATGAGTGGGGATGGTAGTAGTGACAGGCATCCAGCCCCTCTGAGTAGGGGTGGTGATGGTGGCAGGCATCTAGCCCCCCTGAGTGGGGGTGGTGGTAGTGGTAGGCATCCATCCCCCATGAGTGGGGATGGTAGTAGTGGCAGGCATCCAGGCCCCCTGAGTAGGGGTGGTGGTAGTGGTAGGCATCCAGGCCCCCTGAGTAGGGGTGGTGGTAGTGGTAGGCATCCATCCCCCCATGAGTGGGGATGGTAGTAGTGACAGGCATCCAGGCACCCATTAGTAGTGGTGGTGGTAGTGGTAGGCATCCATCACCCCATGAGTGGGGATGGTAGTAGTTACAGGCATCCAGCCCCTAAGGGTGAGGTTGGTAGTAGTGACAGGCATCCAGTCCCCTAAGGGTGAGGTTGGTAGTAGTGACAGGCATCCAGCCCCCCTGAGTAGGGGTGGTGGTGGTGGCAGGCATCTAGCCCCCATGAGTAGGGGTGGTTGTAGGGTGGTGTTGGTGGTAGGCATCCATCCCCCTATGGGTGTGTATGCCATTGGTGTTGGCCATCCCACCCCTATGGTTCTGCTGTTGCTAGTGTACGTTATTTGTGCATCCCTATGTGTGTGTGACATATTTCGGGTACGTGTAGTTTGTTTGTATTGTTGGTGTTTGACTTACCGTCTGCGCCGTATGCGTCCGTGCCGGTCCCGGTAATAGATGTAGAGTATAGGTAGGACCTGCGCAATGGGATTCATGCTTGGATCGTCCTCGTTCGGGTTTCTCGTGTCTTCGAGTCGTACTCGTAGCAGGCTTGTTCGTCTCGTAGCCGTGGATCGTCTTGTGGCGCGAAACGGAGCTTATGTACGGCTCGCCCGGATGCTCAAACGTGCCGGACGTAGCGACGGGTTCGGCGTGTACGGATTGCACATCGTACTAGTCCGGCCGGAAGGTGCTGTGTATTTGCTTCCGTGCGGCTCGATTCGGCATTCACGGATCCGGCTCGGGCGGGGAACAGGAGCTGGATTGGGTGAGTACGGCTCGCTCGGAAACTGGGTTGTTATACGCATTGTAGTTGTTTGTCCGGACGAGTGTACGAATCGGTCGGGAAACACGCATTCGGCTTGTATTTTTTCCGGACGAATATTGTTAAGTGCCCTACCGGCCGAGATCGGAATCGACCCCTAAGTTTCTGGTCCTTCTCAGTCAGGGATGTTTTTGACAGGGATTGCAGATTTTATTTCTTCTAAAAAGAGACAGACTTGTTGAAAAAGAAAATATAAAGAAATTTAGTAATAGCCTAGACTAGGTAAACTGAGCGGTCTCAGAAGAACCAAGAGATGCTGTAGTCCATTGATCGAAAGGGCAATCAACACTACCTGCAATATGGGCAAAAATGATCAATGAAACATTAAATACCAAGTTTACTTAAGCCCTTTTGGTCCATCACATGAATCACAGGAATCATCATTTGGTATTCATTGATGCTTGAAGTGACCTGTTCTAAATGTGGTATATATCTGTCTATCAAGTGTTTTGTTCCCATGGAAGCGACATACAAAAGCAGTGTAGTCCATTGAACTGACATACAAACATGGGAGTAAAAGGTTAAGCATGGGAGGCAAGCATCTTATTATTCAGAAAATGGAGGCATCCATTGCAGACCTAAATACTATTGCTGATTTCAAAATGCATGGTTGACACATGGCTGTGTCCCCCTTGATTGTCTAGCTGTGCCGTGCACACTGGTTCATTTAAGTTATTTACATTAGCCATGTAGTGACTTTGGTCGCGCTGCTGCTGCAATTTACTTTTGCCCAATGCAGTGAAAAGGAAGTCGGATGCCCATATGAGCTTGTGCAAGTGTAATTGCTTTCACCATGAGGCTCAGGACTGCACATCCGGGCATGGAGATCCCAGGCGTGCTTCACCTCAGGTAGAGCTAATGGATCACTGACAGAATATCGAGGAGAAGAATATCGACCTGCCACAATATCGAGGTAAAAATATCGAGTGACAGAATATCGACCTCCTATCTACAAACAGGTAAGTACAAAAATATCGAATCCTAAATATCGTTGTTAATAATATAGTTTGCTAAAATATCGACTTTTTTAAATGTCTTAAAAGTAATATAAAATTAATGAAATAATAAATATAATTAAGTAAAACATACTTAAAAATGATTAAAAACGGTTAAAATGAATAAATAATAAATGTAATGTAAAAAAATAAAATAAACACGCATTTTTAATTTTTTTATATATATTAACTTAATAATATTAAAAAATAATTACTATTTTTATTTATAAAGGGGCCGATTCCGATTCAGGCCGGAAATCTCTCCGACCGAGCCGGACCCGGAGAGATTTCTGACCGAATCGGACTCAGCAGTCCGACCGAACGAGTACGATGCGTACGTATGCTATCGGACTTGATTCGGTCGGACTCCCATTGAAGTCAATGGGAGCCGGTCGTACAACGCGTACGCGGCTCCCATTGACTCAATGGGTGCGAGGCAAACAGGGCGCCCCTACAGCGGGTACGCATCGAAGTGGGTCGCGCCGTACATGCACAGGTAGGGGGACCCATGGGTCCCCCCTGTGTGTGACTCGCGCGGCTAGGTGTACAGGAGGGTCCGACACGGACCCCCAAAGTGCGGCTCTGACTGCTCTTTCGAGCCGGACGGTGCGAGTCGGTCGGACTGCTCGCGGCGCGCATCGTACTTACCCGGCAGGGGAACGTCTCCATTGCGCGGTGCGAAGTCGTGTCCGTGCGGAGTCGGTCGGAGCGGTTGGGTCCCGCGAACGAGTAGGTCGGCGATTTCGCGTGACGTTCGCATCGTACTCGCTCGCCCGGACGCACGTCCGACTCGGTCGGGAAACAGGGCTCCAAATCGGATCCGTAATGCCGAGTCCGATTCGGAGCCCTACCTGCCGAGATCGGAATCGGCCCCAAAATGTTAAAAACATAATTTAAAATATAATTACATATATATAAATAAACCTATAATATAAATATAAAAATTAATTATATTTAATAAGTTTAAACATTAAAATAAATATTAAAAAAATAATAATATTTGACATTACATAAAATATAACAATACTGAAAACGTTGTATAGCGTAGGGGATAAAATTACTATTCCGACTGCAGCGAGTGGTACAGTAGGGAAAGTGTTGGATAGCGGGTGGGTAAAAATTACTATTCCCACTCCAGCGAGTGCAACAGTAGGGAAAGTGTTAGATAGCAGGTGGGTAAAAATTACTATTCCCACTCCAGTGAGTGCAACAGTAGGGAAAGTGTTAGATAGCGGGTGGTTAAAAATTACTATTCCCACTCCAGTGAGTGCAACAGTAGGGAAAGTGTTGGATAGCGGGTGAGTAAAAATTACTATTCACACTACAGTGAGTGCAACAGTAGGGAAAGTGTTGGATAGCAGGAGGGTAAAAATTACTATTCCCACTCCAGTGAGTGCAACAGTAGGGAAAGTGTTGGATAGCGGGTGGGTAAAAATTACTATTCCCACTCCAGTGAGTGCAACAGTAGGGAAAGTGTTGGATAGCAGGTGGGAATAATGTACTATTCCCACTCCACCAAGTGTAACAGTAGAGAAAGTGTTGGATAGCGGGAGGGTAAAAATTACTATTCCCACTCCAGCAAGTGGAACAGTAGGGAAAGTTTTGGATAGCGGGAGGGTAAAATTACTATTCCCACTCCAGTGAGTGCAACAGTAGGGAAAGTGTTGGATAGCGGGAGGGTAAGAATTACTATTCCCACTCCAGCGAGTGCAACAGTAGGAAAGTGTTGGATAGCGGGTGGGTAAAAATTACTATTCCCACTCCAGTGAGTGCAACAGTAGGGAAAGTGTTGGATAGCGGGTGGGAATAATATACTATTCCCACTCCACCAAGTATAACAGTAGAGAAAGTGTTGGATAGCGGGGGGGTAAAAATTACTATTCCCACTCCAGCGTGTGGAACAGTAGGGAACGTTTTGGATAGCGGGAGGGTAAAAATTACTATTCCCACTCCAAATAGTGCAACAGTAGGGAAAGTGTTGGACAGCGTAGGGGTAAAAATTACTGTTCCCACTCCAAAGAGTGCAACAGTAGGGAAAGTGTTGGATAGCGTAGGAGTAAAAATGACTATTCCAACTCCAGAGAGTGCAACATTAGGGAAAGTGTTGGATAGCGTAGGGGTAAAAATTACTATTCCCACTCCAAAGAATGCAACAGTAGGGAAAGCGTTGGATTGCGTAGGGGTTAAAAATTATACTTATAAATTAAATAATTTTTGTAATTAAATAATGAATTATTAATAAATTAACAATAAATTAATTGAAAATACCAATAAATAAAAATTAATAATTACTTTAATAACATTAAATTACTTCCACCCTATTCCCCAATAAACACACAACCCACTCCACATAAAATTTCTCATAATTAATATAAATATCAATTAATCAATTAATATAAATGACACTACATAAAATATAACAATACTGAAAACGTTGCATAGCGTAGGGGATAAAATTACTATTCCCACTGCAGCGAGTGGTACAGTAGGGAAAGTGTTGGATAGCGGGTGGATAAAAATTAATATTCCCACTCCAGCGAGTGGAACAATAGGGAAAATGTTGGATAGCGGGTGGGTTAAAATTACTATTCCCACTCCAGCGAGTGCAACAGTAGGGAAAGTGTTAGATAGCGGGTGGGTAAAAATTACTATTCCCACTCCAGTGAGTGCAACAGTAGGGAAAGTGTTGGATAGCGGGTGAGTAAAAATTACTATTCACACTACAGTGAGTGCAACAGTAAGGAAAGTGTTGGATAGCATAGGGGTAAAAATTACTATTCCCACTCCAAAGAATGCAACAGTAGGGAAAGATTTGGATAGCGTAGGGGTTAAAAATAACATACTTATAAATTAAATAATTTTTGTAATTAAATAATGAATTATTAATAAATTAACAATAAATTAATTGAAAATACCAATAAATAAAAATTAATAATTACTTTAATAACATTAAATTACTTCCCACCCTATTCCCCAATAAACACACAACCCACTCCACATAAAATTTCTCATAATTAATATAATTATCAATTAATCAATTAATATAAATGACACTACATAAAATATTACAATACTGAAAACGTTGCATAGCGTAGGGGATAAAATTACTATTCCCACTGCAGCGAGTGGTACAGTTGGGAAAGTGTTGGATAGCAAGTGGATAAAAATTACTATTCCCACTCCAGCGAGTGGAACAGTAGGGAAAATGTTGGATAGCGGGTGGGTAAAAATTACTATTGCCACTCCAGCGAGTGCAACAGTAGGGAAAGTGTTAGATAGCGGGTGGGTAAAAATTACTGTTTCCACTCCAGCGAGTGCAACAGTAGGGAAAGTGTTGGATAGCGGGTGAGTAAAAATTACTATTCACACTACAGTGAGTGCAACAGTAGAGAAAGTGTTGGATAGCGGGAGGGTAAAAATTACTATTCCCACTCCAGTGAGTGCAACAGCAGGGAAAGTGTTGGATAGCGGGTGGGTAAAAATTACTATTCCCACTCCAGTGAGTGCAACAGTAGGGAAAGTGTTGGATAGCGGGTGGGAATAATGTACTATTCCCACTCCACCAAGTGTAACAGTAGAGAAAGTGTTGGATAGTGGGAGGCTAAAAATTACTATTCCCACTCCAGCAAGTGGAACAGTAGGGAAAGTTTTGGATAGCGGGAGGGTAAAAATTACTATTCACACTCCAGTGAGTGCAACAGTAGGGAAAGTGTTGGATAGCGGGAGGGTAAAAATTACTATTCCCACTCCAGTGAGTGCAACAGTAGGGAAAGTGTTGGATAGCGGGTGGGAATAATGTACTATTCCCACTCCACCAAGTGTAACAGTAGAGAAAGTGGTAGGTAGGTATTTATTTATTTGTTGATTATTTAAAATCCTTACAAACAGCAAAGTACACATATAAAATAAAATTAAAATAAGATTATGACAATCAAACAGAAGACAAAAATTCATGATCCCTTCATAATTATTTTGTGACTACGGTGTACATTTATATTCAAGCAAGATCTACAAATAAGCATCAACATAAGTTGTTTAGCAGCGAATGATCGGCAATCAAGAAATAAAGTGCTTTGTGCTAGCTGCCATTGTTTACAATATACCATACAGTATTCTCCAAAAGACTTTAAAACTATGTGAGTTTACAAAAGATAAAAACAGCCATAATAAAATTGCATTTGGAGCAACGTTAGCAATAAAGTGCAGTTGTGCTGGTAAACTTTAGCAACAAATAATAAAGTATCTTATGCTAGCAGCTAAAATTATCAATATGCCATGCATAACTCTAAAAGGAAACTTTAGTAAAATTGCAATTGAAACAACATTAACAATAAAAATTCATTTAAAAATGGTTTAAAATAAACAGTACTTAACCCTAAAAATGTAATGTAGCATTGTAAATAATTTTCGTGTCATAAAAGTTTTCACATTCAATTAACAGTATTACGAAGTTTCCTTTCAGCTATAATAGTAAACTTAACAAATCGGGAGATAAGGTAAGCGTAGAGAAAGTGTTGGATAGTGGGAGGCTAAAAATTACTATTCCCACTCCAGCAAGTGGAACAGTAGGGAAAGTTTTGGATAGCGGGAGGGTAAAAATTACTATTCACACTCTAGTGAGTGCAACAGTAGGGAAAGTGTTGGATAGCGGGTGGGTAAAAATTACTATTCCCACTCCACCAAGTGTAACAGTAGAGAAAGTGTTGGATAGTGGGAGGCTAAAAATTACTATTCCCACTCCACCGAGTGTAACAGTAGAGAAAGTGTTGGATAGCGGGAGGGTAAAAATTACTATTCCCACTCCAGCGAGTGGAACAGTAGGGAAAGTTTTGGATAGCGGGAGGGTAAAAATTACTATTCCCACTCCAAATAGTGCAACAGTAGGGAAAGTGTTGGATAGCGTAGGGGTAAAATTACTGTTCCCACTCCAAAGAGTGCAACAGTAGGGAAAGTGTTGGATAGCGTAGGAGTAAAAATTACTATTCCAACTCCAGAGAGTGCAACAGTAGGGAAAGTGTTGGATAGCGTAGGGGTAAAAATTACTATTCCCCTTCCAAAGAATGCAACAGTAGGGAAAGCGTTGGATAGCGTAGGGGTTAAAAATAACATACTTATAAATGAAATAATTTTTGTAATTAAATAATGAATTATTAATAAACTAACAATAAATTAATTGAAAATACCAATAAATAAAAATTAATAATTACTTTAATAACATTAAATTACTTCCCACCCTATTCCCCAATAAACACACAACCCACTCCACATAAAATTTCTCAGAATTAATATAATTATCAATTAATCAATTCATATACATTAATTACCAATTAATAATTAATTAGCAATAAATTAATTATCAATACCCAAAAATAAAAATTAATAATTACTTCATTACAATTAAATTACTTCCCACCCTATTCTCCTATAAACCCACAACGCGCTCCAACAATAATTAATACAATTAATATAATTATCAGTTAATCAATTAATAAAAATTATTTACCAGTTAATAATTAATTAACAATAAATTAATTATCAATACCAATAAATAAAAACTAATAATTACTTCATTACAAGTAAATTACTTCCCACCCTATTCCCTATAAACCCACAACCCAGTCCTAAAAGGACACAATTAACATATTAACAGATTAATTATTAATCATTAATAAAAAAATTACACATTAAACATAATTACCAATAATTTATTAATTATTATTAATCAATTTATAATTAATTAATAATTACTTAATTAACACAATTAACAATATAAATTATTAAATACAAAATTATTAATTAATTAACTTATTAATTAATGAATTTAAATTAAATTACTTCCCACCCTATTCCCCTATGAACCCACAACCCGCTACGGAATAAAATTACACAAAAATTAATTAACATATAAGTAATAAATTCAAAAAATTCTTAATTAATATATTATAATTAAATTACTTCCCACCCTATTCCCCTATAAACCCACAACCCGCTACGGAACTAAAATACGCAAAAATAATTTAACATAAAAATCATTACTTTAAAAAAATTCCAACATACATTACAAACATAATATATACTTTTAACACATATACTAACACTTAAAACACTAAAAAAAAATCGATATTTTTTACAACTATATTATGACTGTCGATATTACTAACTTCGATATTATAAAAAACGATATTTCTTACCTGCATTTCGATATTCTGCACCACTCTATTTTTGTACGTCGATATTTTGGCAACTCGATATTTAAAATTCGATATTTTGGCAACTCGATATTTAAAATTCGATATTTAGACTGTTTACCAGAGCTAATGTGTGAACAAAACATTATTGTAACCCACCTAAGAGAACTGCTTGGTCAAATCATATGGAGTGACCTACGGGTCACAGAACTCAATGAAGCTGGTCTAGTTTACCATAGTAAGCCTGCACCTGTTCTTAAATCTAAAGCTTCTATTTGTCTGAGTAGTATGCCCTGTAGCATCCGTGCAATACCTTCCCTGTAGTGCTAAATATTCTCTTTGTGTAGTATTGAACTGTAGTAAGATTAAAGCACTTCTCTGTTTCTTAAAAGAAAAGCGTTAGGCTGGACCTTCACTTATTGTGTCTATTGTTTGACTGCTTGAGTTTTGAGTCTCTACCTTCCTGAGATGCCTTAGATTACTCACCTTCAATGCCTTCATATTCAGTGGTATATCTGGCCCATTTGCAGCTCCAAAGTAGGAAGGACACAGAGGCAAAAGACCCCAACCACAACGGGTGTGGCCGAGTAGTCTAAATAGGTTTCTCTCTGATCATTCACTGTTGGTCTTTAAATAATGCAGACAAAAACTAGTCTTAAAATGCAATTGGGAAGACTAAGAACTGAGGCCCTAACCAATCAATCTTTTGCCCTGCACATAAAAGACATACTAGACAGTGTTTTCAATATAATCAAGAATTGGCAGGGAGAAGAGCACTGGAATAGGCAGCTTAGAGCAGAGTGCATTTAATTAATCACTGGGGTAAATATGAAAATGGAATGCATACTCCAAGAAACAGAAACAACACTAATGAGCCTAGAGAAGGAAGTGGTGCTCAATCCAGATAAGATGCAACCATTATTTGAAGCAAGAGACAACTTGAGGCACCTGAACTAAACTAGAGAAGTACACTCATACTTAATACAAACTGTGGGCTGAGTTAGATCTTGGCGGGAATACCGTCGTCCCTCTGTAGCGGAGTTCACAAGTACTCCGCCTAGCAGATGGAATCCGGTCCACCCTATTTAGATATGTGCTGGCTGAACTGCCGCCCGCATCGACAGAGTGTTTCCCTTCATGTAAATGGCGGACGTCTCTGCTGGCTAACATTACACCATAGCCGTCAGGGTGGAGGGAGTTTAACGAGCCTATTTAGATGTCACAGTTGTGCTGGCAGTGTTCTATCAGTGGGTTGCAGGCGGAGTGATTCCGTCGTGGGATGCTGTCAACATTGGACTATTCCTATGGCTGTAGGATGAATGCTAGCATCACACACCTGATGTGTTTTTACCTTAATTGGTCGCACCTGTATACCACCCTATAAAACACACTCCATTTCAGACCATGATCCTTTGCCATTCCAGCACAGCACAACATTTTCCTGGAGAAGTTTTGTCAGAGTATTTTGAGTTTATATTTTTGCTCTCCCTGTATAATGGAAGGGAGTATAAATCCTCGTTTTACAGAGGGAGATTTGTCAGTCATGGTAGACAAAAATATTAGAGTAGAGCCACAATTATTTGGAGCCCAAGTCCAAAATACAACCATACCTCAGACAAGGCAAATGTGGGCCAGAATAGTTGACAAAGTAAATGCTGTAGCAAACAACCTGCACACATAGGAGGAAATTAGGAAGAGGTGGAACAACCTGTTGGGGACAGTGCATTCCCTGGCCTCCAAGCATCACCTGGAGGCCCAGAGGACTGGTGGTGGGTCTTCCAGCCCCAGCTTACACTTTTTTCCCTGGGAGGAAAAGGTCTTACAGATGCTACATCCTGAAGGCTTGACAGGAATCCCTGGTAGAGTGGAGACTGTTAAGTTATACTTTTGAATGTGTCACTAAATCTGAATCTAGTTTTTCATTTTAATTTAGCTGTTGCTAAGGGCCTGGTTATGATCTTGGCTGATGGGATACTCCGTCATATCCCGTCCACCATATTACAAGCTTAATTGGATATAATGGAATTGTAATTTGGCGGACAGGATTTCCGTCACATTTGTGACGGAGTAACCCTGTCCACCAAGATCGTAATCAGGCCCTAAGTGTTTTGCACCTTTGTCAAACATATAAACCTAGATATATTAGTATATGTTTTGTCTTGCTTGTTTGTTTGAATGTATTTTGTTGTAATTAAGATTACACTTTTCAATCTCCGTTACATTCCACATGATGTAATAGTGCTTTTACACAAATAACATATTTCATATATGTGTTTTATATTCGAAATGTCAGTTTTTTGTTCTTACTGCATATTTTCACTAGGTATGTTTAACTTACTATTTTGCAATTGTTGTGCATGTTTAATTGAAATGACTACAACTACCATGATGCCTTATTTTTGTTATGTGAAAATAATATTGCAATTTAATTTTGCTCTTTTTCTCTTTTCTGTCAAATTTTCACATATGTTGAAATGTTATGTAGTTTATTAACCTCTATTTCATGCTATGTTTTTAAATGTGTTTGTGTTTAATGTTGTATGTAGTCCTATACTTGGAATCTCATTGAATTGATGTTATTCGTTTCACAAATCAGAGTATTCTAACTTACAAATGTGAAGGTATTGAATTTTGTATGCTGAATATCAGTTGTATTTTTTTAAACACATTTTTTTTAAATAAATGTACTCTGCAATGTTTATATGAGTAATGCTATATAGCCTCCTAAGTTGTATAATTGTCAGAATTTTTGCCTGCTAGGCCTTGGTATGGTTTCTGTCACATTTCTCCTCTCACTGTGTTGTGTTGAATCTTTGGTATATGTTATGTATACTTTCTAATTTTTTTCTTCATTTCAGGACATCTTTTTACCTGCTATTTTGAAGTTGTTTTGTGTGTATTTTAAACTGTTTGTGCAATTTATCATACTAACACTGAAAGGTACATTCAATATATTAATTAAGTCTTTCCTTTTATTCTTCTTCACTTTTAGCTTCAAACTCATTTGACGTATAATCCATTCTTTTACAACGTCCTTATGTTTTGTACATTCATTATAGGTCCAACACCCAGAGTATGTGTCAAGAGTATTTCATCCTGCCCCATAGTATCGGTTCGATGCTCAGCTTGGCCAACCTTTCGACGCTCTCAATTCTGTTTGCTAAAACAACACAGAAGATTGAGGTGATCAAGCAAGGGAAGGTGGGGAAGGGAAAAACAGGGAAGAAGATCTGGGAAGAAATAAAACTGCATAAGCAAACCTTAGAATCTGTATGCCTCTTCTCTATTTCAGGTATAAATATCTATATCTTATAAAAGCCTAATGTACCTGTAATGAAATATAACTTTAAATGGGAATCATTGGAGGAGTGGATTTCATTCCATCATGACCTTTCCTTTCTCCAAACTTAGAGGCCCATTACGATGGCGGGAGGACACCGTAACGGTGAATGGGACCATCCGCCATAGGAGCGGCGGTCCCGCCGTGAGTATTAGGATGCCACTGCCACGGTGGCGGTGGCATCCCCTATTCCAAACATTGTGGCGGGCGGTGTTCACAGCACCGCCTGCCACAATGCTGGGAATGCACGTTGGGCATTCACATGCACAAGGTGACAGGCACCGCGCGGTGCCTGCCACCTTGTCCATGCCAATGCAGGGGGGTACCATAGGTACCCCCATGTGCACCCCCCACCCCCCAACATCCTGGGGGCCCGCTATGGGCCCCCAACAGCAAAGACCGTATGCTCTCCGCCATCATCATAATATGGACGGCGGTGTCTTGCAGACACCGCCGCCATATAATGTATGTTGTCCGCCTGGTCGACGAGTCGACCGGCGGAAAAGCGGCGGACGGTCTTTCCGTCCGCCGCGGACCCCCCAGCCATGGTAATATGGCGGGGGGAAATGGCATGCGGGCGGTGTGAAATGGCGGGCGATCCGCCCGTCATTGTAATGACCCCCTTACTTCGAGTAAGTGTGCTGAAACAGGACAAAAGTGTTAATATCAATTTCTATCAACAGTGAGTTGTTCTTTAATATATTCACAACACTTTACTATATACCCACCAATAAACTGTACAAGCCTTGCCTCACAGGGGGTGGAACTAAACCACCGATCTCTAGGAACCCCCGTTAAGAATGTCAAGAAACACCTTCAAGAATATTCATTAAATGGATCTTTGCGCATATTGACAGCATAGTGCAAAAGAGACACTATCCAATTCCGCACTCACACAATGTTTGATCATGTAATCTTGTATTTGCCACATATTATTTCATGGCGATCTTGATACCACACTCACAGGTATAACGTAGGGAAACACCACATTTCCAGTTTTCATCTGCTATCTCAAAATCACAGCGTAATATCTTTAGGCAGAATTACCAGGTTAATTGTCTTGTATCTGATCAACGAACGTCCTTTGAGCAGAATCACACCACAATGCTCACAGCAAGCATCAGTTCAGCAAACAAATTTCTCCAGGGACCTTATGTACGAAGCACCCTCATGTGCCCCTGACAGACTTAATGCGGCTCTCCCGCCAAATATACGACAAATCCAACTTGCTTTGAAATGTACTAAGCACTCGCAAAACTAGGACAGTCATAGTTCTAGTGCAATCACCAATATGCAGAGTGGTGTGAACACACTTGTACCACACCGAACCTTGCAATGCTCACGTCTTCACTCCGACATCGAACCACAGGAACCAAGAATAATTTGTACAGAGATGCGGGCTGACCTTGCTTTATGTCCTTCCGGTTATACGTAAGCCCTCGCATTTCCCACTCGCCTACAACTGCGCTAAGTCTCATGAGTAGTGTAGTTCTTACCCGCGCTTTCTTTAGGGGAATATGGTTCTGTTATCTCGATGTACACCACCCAGCTAATGAGGAGTACACTTGTAAGTATTCTTCCAGATACTCATTCCAGGGATTGTGATGAGCAATGGGCGGCAGTCCTGTTAATTTGACAGCATTCACTCGGTTACGTCTTGGACACAACACTCTAGGTGCAACAGTATGCGGACAACAATCTGCCACTGAGGATACCTCCACTCAAGACCAGATGACACCACCCATGAAAATCCAGATGACGAGGAGCAGCCCATCTGTTACCACCCCATAGTCTATGGATACCTCCACGTCCTGTGTCCAAACCAACATCACCCCAATGCTGTGCCCCCCCAGTCCTGGCTGCAGTGGAAAAAACACCACCACCACCTCCAGTTCAGCCAGAAAACAGTGGGGCACACTTAGTCAGGGCCACAGTGTAGTGGGGTAGGGGTCGTGGGAGGGAATCTGTGGGCCAGCAAAATGAGGCCCCTGGGTTCACGGTCACCCAAGCCACCATCAACCAAGTCTTGGGATCCCTCCAAGACATGATGTACCAGGTCCTTGAGGGCTTTTCCAGCACCATCTTCTCCTTTCTGTGGTCCAACAACATCTGGGCCAACTACATCTGCCTCAGCCACAGAAAGGGAGGCCCCGCCACAAAAGACAACACCTGCACCCAACTCAGTCCCTGCAACTGTGGATCCACCAGCCCCCCCCTGCAGGATCACATGTTTATCCTGACCACCAGGAGTGGTTGACAAGACCACCACCACCAAGAGACACAGAACCTAATTTCCTCCAGTGTGTGACTATCACTCACTCTGTGGACTATTTTCTGTACACATTCACCTTCCTGATGCCAGTTGTATTTTGCACATTTGATTTCAAACATTGTTGGATCT
The DNA here is from genome assembly GCA_963921515.1 of Calotriton arnoldi. Lineage (NCBI taxonomy): Eukaryota > Metazoa > Chordata > Amphibia > Caudata > Salamandridae > Calotriton > Calotriton arnoldi. Next base: position 87,822 of record CAWUFW010019620.1, read on the forward strand.
TCAATAATAGTTTCATTCACCATAGTTAACTTCTATAATTTTTGATAGTTTTTTGTGTTTACATCCTGTTTTAGTTTATTTGGTTTTTGTTGAATAAAAATAAAACTAAGAAAGTCAAAGACTGCTGTTGTATGTTTTTCTCAATTTCTTTATCATTTGTTTCCTCCCATCACACATATTAAACTGTAAAAAATAAAATTATTGCTTGTTCATAAATAAATGCCATGTGGCTAATGTTTCTCACAAAAAATGACCAAAAAAGAACAAATAGCAGAAACCCAACTGATGTATGTTATTAAATTGTTAAAAAGAAATGTTTGTCATAGTTTACAAAAAACATTACAACCCATGCATATTCCAAATCACCAGTGCCATTTTAACTTTCAGTTCCAGGCATTGCCACCATGGAAGACTGTGATACAATCCAAAAAACAGATCCAATAGGCAAACTATCATTGATGTTTGTCATTGGCTGGAGCCTGTACTTCTGGCTCAAAGTAGTAATCCCACATCAATAACACCAATAATGAAAATCCTGGCAGTACTCTATTTTGCGGTCACAGGATCATTCCAAGACATTGGTGCAGTATATGGTGCAATGTCACAACCTACTTTAAGTGGTGTTATACAAGAAGTTCTTTCTACAATTATGAGACACATCAACAGCTTCATACCCTTAACAAAATGAGGATTTAGCCAATGTGAAGGGAGATTAGTATGCTTTGGGTCATATACCACGTGGTTAGAGCAATTTAAGTAGCACATATTGGCTGGGTGGCACCATTCAACAGAAAAAAAGTCTACTGCAATCTTAATAACTTCAAATTAATAACTATGCAAGTTGAATTTGTACAAGATATGTACACCCAAAGTGTGTGTGTGTCTTTCACAGGATCAATCCATGTTCTATTTGTACTTTGCAACAGCAGCATATTACTGCAAATGTCACAACTTTGAAATGTCCAAATCAAGATGACACGGTGACGGATCCTAAAACAGATAAAAATAAAAAGATTCATTAATTTACATTACACAATAGATACCTTACAAATTAATAATTTAGAGGACACATTTTCTAAGAACAATCAGGGATGAACAATGTAAACGAACACAGTAGTCAATGTGTCAAAACTTTGATCAACAAATATCTTTGATCTGAATTTCACTTAACTTGGCCTTTTAAAAAATTGACCAGCACAGACTCTTATCCTCATTACATTACAGGTTGTTTTAACATTTCATGTATTAAAATGTAAATATATACTTACACTCATGTGAAGAAGTTGTCAATGACATCTTGACGTACCTCAGTTCTTTCCTCTTCACCACTATCATTTTCATTTGGCATTTCAACATCCTTACCCGGTGGCGATTTATGGTCTTCTTCATCCGCAATGTATAGGATGTTCCATCGCAGGGCTATGTTGTGTAACATGTAGCAAGTCACAGTGATTTTGCGCACCTTATTGGATGAGTAGAGGAGGGCTCCTACAGTCTTGTCCAGACATCGAAATCTGGCCTGTAGGAGCCCAAAAGCCTGCTCCGCTGGCCTCCGTGTTCTTCCATGGGCCTCATTGAAGCGGACTTCCCCTGACGTAGTTAGATTCCTCAGCGGTGCTAAGAACCATGGTCGGTTAGGAAAAGCTGAGTCTCCTATAAGGAAAAAATAAAATGAACCAAAAAATGTAACACAATTTTAGATCATTACACTTTAAATTAACCAAACAATATTATGACAGATTGTACTACCAACAAGCCAGGCCCTCTCAGGTCCAAGTTGCTGATGGTGTATGCTGCTATTCCGTAGTACAAAGAAATCATGGATTGATCCAGGGAAACGCGCACAGAAACCTTTGGTGTACAAATAAGGTAAGCAGGCAACTTTCACATTGATTGGATGGAAGTTCTTCCAATTTCAGTAGACTTGTTTCCTGGCATGTGGTGGCACTAAGGCAATATGTATGCCATCAATTGCTCCAACCACATGTGGTAGGCGACCCAAAGCATACAAATCTCCCTTCACATTTGCGAAATCCTCATGCTGTGGAAACTGGATGAAGTTGTTGATGTGTCTCATCATTGAAGAAAGAACTTCTTGTAGCACACCACTGAAAGTTGATTGTGACATTCTACCAGATAATGCCACAGTGTATTGGAACGATCCTGTGGCCACAAAATGAAGTACTGCCATGAGTTTGACAATTGGTGTAATAGATGTGGGATTTCTATTGTGAGGCAGATCTGGCTCCAGCTGATGACATAAATCCAGTATAGCTTGCATATTCAAACAGAATTTTTTGATAATATCCCATTGTTCCATGGTGGCAAGGTCTGGAAATGATCGGAACCCTTGAGGCTGTCGTCTCCTCACTCTCCCTGAGTTCAGGTCTGTATTACAAAATTGTCAGCATTTTAAAACATGTACAAACTTATTTTTGATAATTAACACAAATGTCATGTTTTGCTAAAAATATATAAGGTTTCTTTACATAATTTAACATAACATGTAATATTGACATTTTTTTTTTAATAAATACAATTTTTCACCGGTCTATTGTTTGGAAAAAAAAGAGTGTGTAATAATACATTTTAAATGTGTTATTTACACATCGTTTTTTGAAAATTTGTTTTAACCAAAATACTATCAACGGAAGTGTAAACAGCACTGCGCAACTATCGCATTTAACCATAGTAACGTACTACATATAAATGGTTATTTTTAAATTAAATGAATTACATTAGAATTTTGTATATGTAAACAAACTAGCCACCATTTTGAGTGGTGGTGAGGCACTAAACATTCCCAAACACACTATTTGACCATCTAAAATGGCGGGGGCCTGACCTCGCCATCAGGACATTTGGAATTAGACAGCCGTGGTGGAAGTTGACCAGGTAGTGGGTGGGAAACTCCACGACGGACACAGCCATAGGCTAAAGTGTGTGAGTGCAACGTACGAAAGCCAATGGCTGTGTCCTTCTCCACTCACGATTGCGTACGTCGTGTATATGTACGCAGCGTTTCAAAAAAGCTCACTTGCCTCCTAACACTGCAGCCAACAAGACCTCCTCAATGTTTGCTGCTTTTTCCGACCACTGGGAGCTACAATGCCATGGAGAGCAGGTGACAGGATCCCAGCCTTCTTGCCAGAGGAGCTGGAGTTGCAGGCAACAAAGGTCCTGTCCCTGTACAGCCAACTCTATGGGTCACCAGAGGAACAGGTACATGTTTAAAATGTATTTGTAAATCTGTCTATTTTAAAACCACAGGCTAGATTGTTCCTTTGAGTTCCTGAGTGAAGTGTGGTGATTGAAGTGAAGTGTCATTTATTTTTTACATTAAATAAAACAATGATGGTGAGAATTTTTAAGCACTTTATGATTAGAAAAAAACAACATTTGTACATATATATAATTTTGTACATACCAAATAAAAATGATGCTTGGTATGTTTATTATTCCACAAATCACTCGGTCTAGATCAGGTGTCTCCAACCAGTCGATTGGGAGCTACCAGTAGCTCCCAGAAACCTTCACAGTAGCTCCCAGCCTTGAGTTCATTTTCAAACGAGCACATGGTTTTCATTTCAAAGTTAAGGGACGACTGTTTCATTTGACATCATGATCATCAGGCTGCAGATAGCAGGGCCTGGCAATGAGCAGTGCTCAGCAAGCACATGGAGATGATGGACGGAGCGCTGAAACTTTTCAAACACTCACCCCCAGTCACAGATCTGGGTTGAATCCATCATTGTTCTTTAGCCCACTTTGCCACCCCAGTTCAGAGTCAGCCATATGCAAATCAGTCTTGACACTGTTCCTTATGGGAACAGTCCAGCCCGATTCTTGTATCCATACAGGTCAATGCCCATCATAAAAAGACCATTTGGAAGGCCATCACCAAGAAGGTGTGGACCATGGAGGTCTACAAGTGGTGCAGCATTCATTGTCGAAAGAGGTGAGAGGACCTAAGACGCTGGACTAAGAAGTCATCAGAAGTCCAGCTCGGCCAGTCCTCCCAAGATGGGAAGCATGTGTACCGCACCCTGACCGCCTTAATGGCCTGCATACTTGCAGTAGCCTATCCGGAGCTTGATGGGCAGCTGAGAACCCAACAGCAGCATCAAGGGGGTAAGTTGTAGCTTGAGTATAACATGTTAAATAACTATTGTTTTGTTAAAGCAACACATTTTGCTATGAGCATTAAGGTTGATACATGTCCAATGAACAAGAAGAGTTCTTGAAGATGTTCGTTTTGCAAAAGGTGTATGATAATGTGTTTTGCATGTGAATTTGTGGAAAAGAATACCACTTAATTTCTGATCATTACCAAAGGACTGGTTTGAGCAGACACCTGCATACCTAAACAATAAATATACATCAGGTTGTTTGATGTTATTAGGGACAGTTGTACCAAACAGGCCACTAGTCTTTATTGTGTCAGGTGTGATGCTCCTTTACTATTGTGAATGATGTAACATTAGCCCTATTACAGGTGACATAGCATGAAGTACACTTATGATACAGTGGATGTTCCAAACCTCACATTAGTTTTATACACAAACAAGAGTGAGAATGTGAGCCAAACTGACTAGTAACATCAGTTTAAATGGCTAAATTTTTAATTCAAAACATATCCCAAATGTGTTTAGATTCAAATATACTATTTCATTTATGTTAAAAGTGACCGATTTGCATGATGTCTTACTCCTTCACAAATGTGCATGTAAGCCAGTCTGTTTTTTGGAAAATAATTGTGATGGGCATACAAAGTTCTGAAAAATACAGACAGGAATGTGTACACATTGGTGGCAGTGTAACACATACCCAAAATCATTTTTTAATGTCCTTTGTTATGTCCAGATGATAAATCAATGATGGAGAAAAATTATATACTTAAAGGGACTTTCGCAGATAGAATGTTCCATCAGATAAATGTTGGAGTATCCCATCTGGAAAACTCAAAATCACGTCCAACTCATAACTCATTAGGAAAATGTAGAAATGCATCAAGGTGGAATCTGTTGCATATTGTGAATTGCATTTGAATCTTTCATGTATACATTTTATATGAACCAGTGTATGTAATATTTATGGTGATGTTGTACCAATTTGTGCCTAAAGTGAAAGCCATCATATTTTGTAAAACAATTTCACAATGGTAAAACAAACTTCAAATAACTTGAGAAATTTAGGAGTCAAATGTAAAAATGCTTTTGCTCTGTACTAAAGTGGATTAGAAATGTATCAACCTCTATGTATTTACTTATGCTGTAGAAGTCATTTGTCAATCCACCAAAATATATTTCTTTATTTCTTCTACAGCATAGGTATGTACATAGTGTGTGAGAAATTGATAAGCTACTTCAGTACTGGATCCATATAATATTTTTTACCTTTGAAATATACTTTAGTTACTTGAAGTAAGTGTTACCATTATGAAATGCCCAAACAAAGGAAACAGGCTTTCAGTTTATACAAATAGTGGTACAACATTGCAGTATTGTTGACACTCATTGATTCATATTTTGCTTTTTGTGAATGAAAGTAATGCAGCTTTCCTGGCCTTGTACACATACTGTTCAAAGGTATTTTTGGTTTATACCCTTTTTGGTGACATAAGTTCACTATTCTAAACAACAAAGCCCAACCATTCAGAGGTGTAAAACAATTTCCTGGAGAGAATTAAAAATGGATGAGACAAGGTCATAAATGATATAGGAGCTATCATGGGGAATTACAAAACTGTGACCAAATTGTTTCTGAAGATGTTTCCTACATGCAGGAGATAATGATAATAAAGAACCAAAGTTTGAGAACCTTGAAGCAAGTGAAATATGAAAACTTGGATAATGTTTTGTGATCAAAGTTCATGATTAGTTCTATTTACACAGATACAAAAACTATTGTATATGTATTTTCGGCATCATCAGGAGCAGGCGAAGGAGAAATAGACCACCTAGGCGGGGAAGCAGCTAGTCACTGTGTTTCGGCTAGTGAGACCACCGATACCGATGAACACAGTGGCACGGAGGGTGAGGAGACTGGCACGGAAGCCACCAGCTCTACATCATCTTGGGAGGCCTCCACAAGCGACCAGCCCTTAGTGGTGGTGGACGCTACAGCAACTGTTCCACCTGCATCCTTGTCCGCCACCCTGAGAGCCATCTCGACCCTCGCTTGAACTCCCCCCATTTGGCCAAATCTGCCCCCTATAATGGCTGGGTCTCCGCTGCAGGCACCTCACTCCCTGCCCCTGTTCCCCTGGCTGCGCTGGAGTGAGGAAGCTATTGGCTTCCTCCACGGCATCTTTGTAGGCCAGACTGCACTCCTGAATGCCATCCAGAGCCTTAGTTGCCCAATTCAACAAATGGTAGCATATCTGAAAGGCATTCATATTGCTATGTCTGGCATGTGGAGATCATTTACAGGCCTAGCCTCATCACTGACCGCAGCCTCCCAAACAGCCCAACCTTGTGCCCCAACTCAGGCCCCTTCCCATCCTAATTCCCAATTCTCAGCCCTGTCCCAAGCACAGTCACTCCTTTGCATGCATCCACTCCAACAACACAAGCAAAACACCCACACATAAACACAGACATACCAAGAAACACAAGCACACACCCAAACAACATACAGACACTATAACCACCACCACACCCTCCACAACCACAAGCACCACCACACCCACCACAAGCACCACCATACCCACAAGCACCACACCCACCACAACCACCACCACCAACACACCTAAAAGCACCACACCCACAAGCACCAGCACACCCACAAGGACAACACCCACCACCACACCCACAAGCACCACACCCACCACCACACTCACACCCAGAAGCAACACAACCAGACCAACCACCTCAACAGCATAATCATCTAAACAACTCACACAAAACCACACCCACACCCACAACACCAACCAAAACCAAACACACACACTCACCTGAACACCAAACACCTGCCAAGAAACACACACTCAAACGCACAAAATATATACAGACCCACATGCAACTGCACAACAGACAGATACACACACACATCACTCACTGCATCTCCCTCCCAAACCCAATCCTCTCCCACACATCCTGCCCTTTCTCCTCGTTCTGATTATTTATTTGCTCTTGCCTTGACCCCTTCTAAACCCAAACCTACGCCTCCCAAACCCACCCCACCTAAACTCACCATTCCCATACCTCCCAAACCCACCCCTCCCAAGAAAGATCATTGAGGTGCCTGCTATGTGCCCACTAGATGCCCCTTCCTGAGGAAGTTCCCCTTGGCAGCTATATAGGAGGCAAGGTACTAACAAGAGCACAACAGTGCAATATGACTATTGGCACATTATTCAATAAACTTGAGCAATGCGAGACGTATCTCATAAGTTAAATAAATCCAGATTTTTCATTTCACCAAGTTTGCCCTGACATTAATTTTCATTTGCAATTGTTTGATACCTAGAAATGTTTATGACTAAAATGTGAAGTACATATGTTTATTTACCATTATGGCAGGAAATACAACAGATTATTTTCAAGTCTACCTTATTAAGGGCATACACTGGTTAAAATAGTATGTGATGGTAATTTGAATGTAGGTGCAAGCATTCATCATGATAATGGAACTTGCACTAACAAATAGATGCTTTACTATTTTGTAACGTGTTAATACAGGTGTGTTTACTTCAACTTGATAAGTGATAAGAACAAACACACCTTAAAAAAGTATGTGACAATTGAAATTTGATAAAACACAGGATTTGCACTAGACAAGGAGAAATGTTACATGATACATATGGTAACTGATTCAAGTTTGGGACTGACATTGATTTTACAGGTATTAACTTATCCCAATGATGTGTAATGCCTATGTTTTTAATTTGACAATTTATGCAATTTATTTAAACACACCTGTATGGTCACTTTTTGATTTTTTGATTGTGTAAGTGTCTATTTTTTTTAAGGCAGCTTGCACCAAATTTGGAAATACAATGTAATCATGCAGGTGTGTTTCTTCAAATTTCTTAAACGTCAACATTACACACAAATGCATTGCACATTGGTATACTAATGCTTGTGAGAAAATGCACAAGTTCAGAACTAATGTAAACAGACAAGTCAAAAGGTAAAAGGTAAAAGAGGAGCATACGTACCTTCCTTTTTGGCCATGACTGGGTTGATTTTCTTCGTCGTCAAGCAGCAGAGGCAGGACTTGGAAGATCAGGTCCATGGCAGAAAAGAAAGTGTGAAAGTGAGAAAAGGTGAGTTTCTGCCTCATATCCCTTTCAATCTGCCAACTCAGGTGTGGAGGTTTTGCCACCACAGTTGTGTCGGCAGGAAGGCACATCGTAATTGGCCGGGCAGACAAAGTGACTGTACTCCCTCCGACAGCCGCTTTTCCCTATGGCACTGTCAATGCGGGTGAGAAATTCTGACAGACGGTGGCACTCTGACAGTCTATCATCCATGGACCCACCAGCATCTATAGAGATGGGGCGGACCGATTGTAGGCAGATGGGGAATCCGACGGGAAATCGATGGCAGGACCATTACCACCAAGATCTAAATCAGGCCCAAAGACTTTATATGGAGGGTGACAAGTGGGGTTGCATGTTGGCCTGCCTTCTGAAAAGAGAGAAACCCAACCTACGTCTGCTACGACTCCACCAGGTGGTAGCTCTGAAATCATCACCAGGGAGGGGATAAATGAGAAATGTTAGAAATGCTTGATAAGGAGATACACACACATACATTTTTGAATACTTAACTGAGATAAAACTACTAAAGATGTCGATAGACGAGTGAGAAAGACTGTAAATCCCGCTGACTACTTATGAAATTAAAGGGGCACTCCATGGGATGCAAAACAAAGTACTGGGTCAGACAGTATAATCGCAGACCTACTTCAATTAATGCCTGACAAATACCCTACCTGAAGCCTTCATGATAGGCAATAATGACAATACTGTACTAAAGACTATCCCTACCTAGTCAGAGAGGTGGGAAGGGTACGAAATGGTGTCCAAGACAATCCTGGAGAAACCAGCATTTGATCCCGGCCAGTGTGGTCAGACCAATTATATATCAGTGACTAGATGGGAGTGGGGATGTCGGACATTGGAATATTTATTGTTAAATAAAAGTTTCTTGACACTTGGTCAAGTGCAAGAAACATTTGTGGTAGGCTTTGTTATTTCCTCCAGTACGCATGCTACTGCATATTACCAGAATAGTATTAACCACATTCCCTGAAGCACCTCCAGAAAGAACATAATATTGAGAATACTAAATATGATGGGTGGTAGAAAACTAATCACTAATCTGTACGACGCATTGATAGAAGACAGGAGAGATGACACAGAACAGCTGTGAGTTAAATGGGAACATGAGAGTCCAAAACCACTGACAGACTGGAAAAAAGCCTGTGAGCAGGTTAAATAGATTTCCCGAACATGTGTTTCCAACTAATCCAATTCCATTACCTACATAAAACATACACCACCCCTAAAAACACAAGCACACGCTATACATGTAGAACAACTGCATGTTTTAGGTGCGGATCGATGGGAGCTGGCTCCTTTCATATGGCCTTAGATTGCCAGTGGGTGGCTGAATTCTTGGATAAAGTGGTGAAGACTGTAGACAATGTGGGCCACCAAATATATCCTGCAACTGTTGCTGTTGTTCCAGGATGTCAAGCAAGTGGTACAGTATAGATTGCAGTGGCATAGAGTGGGGTAGAGTAGAGTAGAGTGGCATATAGTGCATTGGTTTTGAGTAAAGTGGTGTAGAGTGCATTGGCATAGAGTAGAGTGGTGCAGAATAGAGTGGAGTGGCATAAAGTGGAATATGCATGTTGGGGTAGTGCATGCCAAAACAGACAGCACATCTACAATTGAAATGACCAGGACATTTGCACAGACATACAGTTTTACTGATGAAAGTATATAGCACACAAACGATTATCCCCTTCGCTGCTAGGCCTTTCCCCCCGGGTAAGCCTTTTTTTGGCTATTTGGGTTAGTTCGCGCGTAGGCCCCTATAACGTTTTGTCCACATAAGGTATCTATGACAAATTTGCGTCCTTTTCTTCCAACATCTAGAGGATTCTAAGGCTACCCAGGGTTTGTGGATTCCCTTGGAGGGGACCGAGAAATTGGCCAAAATACAGCTAATTTGTGTTTTTTTTGGGAAAAATGGGAAAAAAGTGCTGCAGAAGAAAGCGTCTGGTTTTTTCCCTGCAAAAGGTATCAACAAAGGATTTGTGGTGCTACAATAAATATCTTCCCAGCTTTCAGGAACAGGCAGACTTCTGTCAGAAAACCAAACTTTTCTACACAGTATTGGCATTTTACTGGGACATAGCCTATTTTTCCTATTTTCTGTGCTTTCAACCTCCTTCCAGTTAGTGGTAGAAATGGGAAAGCAATAATACATTCTGGAGAACTATACATTTCTGAAAAATAGACAAAATGCTAAATTCAGCAAGGGGTCATTTGTGTAGATCCTTCAAGGTTTTCTATAAAAACTAAAAATTGAAATAAAACAAATATTGAAATTGAGTTGGAAAAAACAGCTATTTGTGCCAACATTTTCAACTGTAACTTCTTCTAAGTCTGGTAGATTTTTGAAAACAATATACCCTTACGTCTGCTGGACACTTCTGGTTGTGGAGATATAAAGGACTTGTAGGTTCACCAAGAACCCGAGCTTCCCAGAGCCAAAAACTGAGCTGCATCTTGCAATGGTTTTTCATTGTGTACAGGGTATATAGCAGTTCATTTGGTAAAATATAGAGAGTGAAAAATAGGTACCAATGAAACCTATATATTTCAAAATGGGAACAAAATATAGAGTTTGGAAGCAGTGGTTATCAGCACATCTCCAAAATTGTGGTTACCCATAGAAGCATGTGAATTAGAGGACATTTTTCAAAATGACTTCTTTTACACATTGTCTTACATTTGGAAGGCAGAAATGCAAAGAAGGTCAATTGGTAATAACACTTGTTCTACTATTCTGTATTCCCCCAAGTCTCCCGATAACAATGGTATCTCACTTGTGTGGGTAGGCCTAGTGGCTGCGACAGGAAACGTCCCAACATACATCATGGACACCACATTTTTCCACTGAAAACTGGGCCTTTTTTTGCAATGTGCCTAGCTGTGGACTTTGGACCCTAGCTCAGCCGGCACCTAGGGAAACCTGGCAAACCTATATATTTTTGAAAACTAGACACTCAGGGGAATCCAGGATGGGGTGACTTGTGTGTCTCTCACAAGGTTCTGTTACCCAGAGTCCCTTGCAAACCTCAAACTTTGTAAAAAAAAAAAAACATTTTCCTCACATTTCTGTAATGGGAAGTTCTGGAATCTGTGGGGAGCCACAAACTTCCAGCCACCCAGTATTCCCCAATGTCTCCCAATATAAATGGTATATCACTTGTGTGGGTAGGCCTAGTACCCGCGACAGGAAAAGGCCCAAAACGCAATGTGGACACATCACATTTTTCCAATGAAAAAAACCCTTTTTTCTGAATGTGCCTAGTTGTGGATTTTGGACCCAAGCTCTGCCGGCCCCTAAGGAAACCTAGCAAACCTATACATTTTTAAAAACTAGACATCGTGGGGAATTCAGGATGGGGTGACTTGTGTGACGCTCAGCAGGTTCTGTTACCCAGAGTCCCTTGAAATCTTTAACCTTTGTAAACAAAAACACATTTTCCTCACATTTCTGTGATGGAAAGTTCTGGAATCTGTGGAGAGCCACAAACTTCCACACACCCAGCATTCCCCAAAATCTCCTGATAAAAATGGTACCTCACTTGTGTGGGTAGGCCTAATGCCTGCAACAGGAAAGAGCCCAAAACACAACGGGGACACATCACATTTTTCCAGTGAATACAAACCCTTTTTTCGCAATGTGCTTAGTTGTGGATTTAGGACCCTAGCTCTGCCGGCCCCTAAGGAAACCTAGCAAACCTATACATTTTTGGAAACTAGACATCCAAAGGAATTAAGGATGGGATGACTTGTGTGGCGCTCACCAAGTTCTTTTACCCAGAATCCCTTGCAAACTTCAAACTTTGTCAAAACAAACACATTTCCCTCATATTTCTGTGATGGAAAGTTTTAGGACCTACGGGGAACCACAAACATCCACCCACCCAGCATTCCCTCAAGTCTCCCGATGAAAATGGTACCTCACTTGTGTGGTTAGGCCTAGTGCCCACGGCAGAAAATGGCCCAAATCGTACTGTGGAGACTTCAAAATTATCCATCTCAAAAAGACTGCGTTTTTGGCTCCGGGCCTGGTGAACCTCTAGGGAAACCTACCAAACCCAGACATTTCTGAAAACTAGACACCCTGCCTAAAGACAGTGGCTAATTCTTTTGGGGGGTGGGGGCATTGGCATGCCTATTCTTGACTGACCCCCCTCCCCCCAACTATAATAAAAAAAATCCCTGGTGCCTAGTGGGCTTTCTGCCAGCCCAGGAGGCAGATCAGTGGCTATTGCCCCATCTGCCTCCCAGGTGGGGCAGAAAGACTGTGGCAATTTTTTTGGGGGGGGGGGTGGGGCCATTGGCAATCCATTCTAGGCAGCCCCCACCCCTAATCTATAAAAAAAAAAAGACTCCTTGGTGTCTAGGGTGCTTTCTGCCCCCCAAGGGGGGCAGAAAGACTGGATATGCCCATTCGGAAATGGGGGGAGCAAAGACCCTTGCCCAAGGGGCCACTTCCCACTCCCTGGTGCCTAGAGGGTGGATCCCCAAGCAGGGATCCACTAGGGAGGGACACCATTGGAAAGGGGAGATTCTCCCCTTTTCAATGATACCTCTCCCATCTGTTTCTGTGCTCGGGGGGCTGAGATAGCCCTACGAGCATTGAAACAGTGAAACTGAAACTGTGTTTCAGTTTCATATTTCAATGTAATGACATCAGCGCGCCATGCGCGTGATCGTCGTTACATGGGAAAAAAATGCCTCGGGAGATTATGGAAGCTCTTCCCCACCTCCTGAGGCAAAAAAAAAAAGGAATGGCTTTGTCATGAGCACACGAGCACTGGTGCTCATGACGGAACCATTCCATCATGAGTACCGAAAGGGTTAAATGTGGAAATATCATCATCTAGTATATTGGTTTGTTTTGATCATACTAAGATATTTGTTTCCACCAAACTTCAGAATAACCCAAAAATGTGTTTAATTTGTGCTGTCCAAATTCAGATATATTCTGAAATATTTGCACAGTTCATTTACAGACAGTTACATTTTGTTGAGTACTAGAAAAAATAACATCCTACAGACTTTCTCCAGCACACCCTCAGTAGCCAGCATGATTGTCACATATATCCCCTCACTTTGAAGTCAAAGAATGAAAGGTCAACAACAACCTTCCTCGCATGACAGAGCCTGATATTTGACCTCTTTGAATGCACAGTATATGTGACACGATAAGAACAATATTTAAAGACCTGTTTACAGAAATCAAGTACTCTGAAGCATACAGAAACAAGGAATGCTCAATGGGAGGGACGAACTCAAGCTGATCAGCCTAAAACAAATAAAGCCAACAAATAGAAACCAGGCAAATGTGAGTTACAAACCACAAAACCAATGGTAAGAAATGGGCGGAATGCATTCCCAGAGAAGCTTTCTGAATGTCCCCAAGATGTCTTTAGCAACCGAGACAGCTCCATTCACACTTAGACTGGTACATAACCATATTCCTGTGATAGGCTCCCAACAGCTGAACAGACGAATAGAATTTTAGGCAGTAAGCAATTGCTCTGGCCTGCTCATCTTACACTCAGGCTTTATTTCTTTTCATACCTCCCCAAGTTCTAGAGCACCAAAGTTGTTCATCTTGATACGCTGAGCTTTACAAAGAATGGCATTCGTTCTGTTTTCTCCTACTTTCTTCACATTCAGTCTGGGGGCATTATAGCTATGTCCTACAAAATGGAAATGTAACATATTCAATCACTTAGGGGCCAGATGTACGACCAAAAATATTTGCGAGTCGCAATTTCAGCAAAATTGCGACTCGCAAATACCGAGTCGCAAAATACAATGTACCTACACCTCGTCCCCACAAATTGCGACTCGCAACGCAAATTGTGAGTCTCAAATTGCGATACGCTAAACCCTCGCAAATAGCATACGCGATTGAAAGCATGGCTTTAGCATGCGCAGTAGCGAGTTTCAATACAAATTGAAGAAATAAAACTTCCTGGTTGACCTGAAGGACCCCAAACCAGGAAGTGGTGTCCATGGAGATGCCTGATCATAAACACAAGCACATGGCAAGGTGCAGCAGCTCAATTGAACACTGCTACACAGACAAAACACCACAGCAAGATGGCTAGCCAGACTACTGCCAAAGAAGGGAAGAAGAGGCTGCGTAAAGTCACATTTTCTGACAAAGAAGTGGACATCATCATCAATGAGTGCTGCGACAACCACGAGCAGCTGTTCGGTCGCACCTCACATACTGTGCCAGAGTCGGACAAGCGCAAAATATGGCGTGACATGCAGCAGCGTGTGAATGCCCTCGGTGTCGCAAACAGGACAATAGATGACATCAAAAAGAGGTTGTATGACCTCAAGGCCAGGGCAAAGGAGAGGGTGGCTGAACGTCTTGCAGCTGCTCAAGAAACAGGAGCTGGCCCATCAAGCCTCCCGGAGGACACCACAGCAGAGGCTATGTTGGAAGCCACCACAGAGCCAGAGCCTGACGGGGGAACTGGAAGTCTCGACATATCCCAACCTCCACCACCCACAGGTAAGTGAGAAATGAAAAACAATGTATGTCACACTCAAGCCAGTACCGCACACGCATGCACCACACACAGGCAAAACTGCATGTACATGCACCGTCTGCAGGATGAAAAACTCACAGTTAGTGCATCATGGGAAATGTAGTACGTCACACAAACATTGCTGTCAGGGACTGAGATGAGTAGTGAACATAGTACAACCAGAGAGATAGTGACTCAAAACATTTCCTTTATTTCTTCTGTTTCAACATAGATACATCTTTGGGATTAGAAACAACACAGGAAGATACTGACTCTGAGCAGGAGCATGGGCAGACGGACCAAGGGCTGTATGATTCCAGTACTCCTTTTACCTTGGGTAGTGCACAAGGGCGTGATACAACAGCCCCACAGCAGCAGACAACCAGACGTCGCACTCTGGGAACAAGGGGAAGTAACCCATGTATGAGCCAGCTATACGGAAGGCTGCTCCGAAGCCGTAGGCACGCTCCTGCCAAGATCATGGTAGTTACTCCATCCCCTTCTGCTGGCCTGGAGGATTCCATGATCAAAATCCATCAGCTGCAACACAAACAGATGAGAAAGATGAACATTAATTTGAGCAGGGGGTTTGAGAGGATGGCAAATCAGATGTCAGAGTATCAGGCACGTATGGAGCACAAAATGGATGCAATGACTGATGCTATTGTGCAGCTGTGCACAGAGCTCAAGGAGGACAGGGCAAATAACTGTAGGATGGAGCGCAGAAGGTCACATGACATGCACTCCATGACGAGGGCAATTGGACATCTGGCGAATGCAACAAGCCTGCAGAGCAAACACACCCTAGCACTGCAGGTAGAAATGGGCCACATCTGTGGCGATGTAGCGAGGGGACTGCAACACATCACAGCTGCTGTAGACGCACTGCAAAATAGCCTGGTGGTTAGAGGAGGGGGCGCAGGCACTGCAGAAAGTGAAGTGTCCAGCCACAGTAGTGTTTCCACTGCAGATGCCCCAACACAGCGGAGAAGCTGCAGTCGGCACTCTCTGAACCAAAGTGCAAGAGCAAGATATGCAGGACAGAGGGGCAAAAGAGGAATAAATTGATATATTTTGCTTTACACTTTTATATGTGGTGAAGTAACCACTTTTCATTTATAATTTGGGCAGTGACTGTTATTTGAGAAGGACAGGTTGTCCCATATACACAGTTAATATGACCTTAAATTAAAGGCATATTTAAAAACACAGTTTGACTCTTGTGTAATTTCCGTGGCATATTTGTGAATTATAATGACTTACCTTTAAAAGTAATTCCTGGCTATGTGGTCCCTGCGCCTTCTCCCCTCTGCTGCTGCTCTTCCCTCATTTGGTTGTTGTGATGGGTGTCCAGGCTCTTCATCCCCCGAGTCTGCATCTGACAACTCGATGGGCAGCCCCCGCCTGCATGCAATGTTGTGTAGTATTGCGCAGCTTGCGACAATTTTGCAGGCTGTCTCAGGGTTGTACTCCAATGCGCCGCCACTCTTGTGTAGACACCTGAATCTTGATTTTAGTATGCCAAACGTGCGCTCGATGACTGACCTCGTGCGTCTATGTGCCCTGTTGTATCGCCTTTGATGCGCGTTGGAGGGAGACAGGAACGGTGTGAGGATCCATGTACGCAGGGCATACACACTGTCACCTGCGAACAAAAGGAAGGTTTTGAGACAACATGCAGACAGACATTTACGTTCTTAAACATCTCACTGTGGGTGTGGGGTTTCATTACCTAGTAGGTATCCTTAATCAAAATCACCTCTTTCTAATTTCTGGTATATGCCACTGTGCCTGAAGATATAAGAGTTGTGTGTGCTACCTGGACATTTGGCTACAATGTCTGTTTTTATGTTTTTGGCGTCACAGACAACTTGTATGTTGAGTGAATGTGTGCTTTTCCTATTACGGAAAATGTATTCTATGCGTGATGGTGGACATATGGGCACATGGGTCCCATCTAAGCACCCTATGACCTGTGGGAATCTTGCAATTCTATAGAATTGCAATTTTGTATTTTCAAGTTCCTGATCATTCCTTGGTATATAGATGTATTCATGTATGTGGTGTAGCAGGGCATCTATGAATTTTCAAAAAAAACACGATAACGCACTCTGTGAAACACCTCCAACCACTGCAATTACGTCTTGATAGCTACCAGTGGCCAATAGATGGAGGGAGCACAACACCTGCACATGTGTTGGTATTACATTCCTGCGCTGAGTTCTGCTTTCCAAATGTGGCTTCAGGGTGTCAATTAGGTCTAGGATGACTGTGCTACTCAGCATGTACTGTTCATAGATCTCTTCCTCACTCTTCTGGAACAATGTCAGCCTCACTCTAAAGATCCTCTCCTGTCTCCGCCTCCTCTGTAGAGCTGCACGTATACGCATCCTTCTCCATATCATATACATGCCCGCCATTTTGGAAAGGTTTTGGTGCATTCTGGGCCTGTTTTTATAGTTTGAGACTGGTTACCACCTGCTTCAGGTTAGTGGTAAATTGCATGCGCAAATGGGCCATTTTGCGCATAGTCGCAATTTGCGAGTATTCCGTACATTTGTATTTGCGAGTCGGTTTTTGCGACTCGCTAATTGCGACCCGCTAATAGCGTTTGCTTTTTCTGCGACTCGCTATTTACTCGCAAAGCTATTTCGCCAATTGCGAGTGCATATCGTACATAGCATACGGCCATTTTTGCATGCGCAAATCAATTTGCGATCGATTTTGCGCATGCAAAATGGTCGTACATCTGGCCCTTAGATCCTTGTACCCTATCCTCTTTGTAGTTCACACACCATAACTTTGAATCCTCATGCTGATACAGTGTTTTCTTCCTCATAACCACGCTCAAATACAATTCTGTGTGTGTGTGTGGCAATTACATTAAATAAATAAATAAAATAAAAAGTTGCTTACTGTTCAGCAGTCGTCCTCCTCGCTCCGGTCCTCTTCTCTGTGTCATCAGGGCACCCAGCATGAGAGAAGCGATTGGAAGGAACGGCCTCTGTCTGCGCTCCCTAGGGCACTAGAGGCCTGCATTTGTTCCCACCCCAGGTGTCTTAAGACAGCTTGTTTGAGAGGTTTAAAGTGCGCATGTCTGGCTGGCCGTTGCAAGACGGCTGGCCAAAGGGACATGCGCGCTTTAAACAGTGCACCGGCAGCCCTCTGCCCAAAACTCCTCCCTGCTGCCACTCAGCAGTCCCTGCTCCATCCTGACACACGGTTATGGATGGGGTGACGAAAAATAAAATGATAATGAATTAACTTCATTACCATTTTATGTTTCCTCTCTTGGGGCATTTTATTGGGGTGACGCTATTTCGCTATGATGGAGGAGCCGCCCCTGTCCTCTAGTGCACATTGGGATCAAGGCAAACATAGACATTGATAATAACTTACATTGAGTTCATAGCATTTTTCTAGGGAACCAAAGAGTATAAATCTGTTAAAAAGCAATTTAAGATCAAAGTTATTTTTATAAATCTCTCTGTGAAGGTAAATTCCTTCAGTATTAAGAGCTAAAGCAATGGTTGATGAGCACTGAAGATAAACTACACAATCAAAATCCTAAATTCTAATATTTATGTTGCTTATGCAACAATTACTAGTTCCAAATTCCTTGCCAGCCCTCTTAAATGGCAACATAAAGTACAACCTGCTGATATTGTACTATATTGTCTAGATGGTCGTATGCAGCAAAGTACAAGTGGGAAGGAAAGTGGTGGATGTAGGAGGGATTAAGTGAAAAAAATCAGATTGCGTATTCAGTGGTTGGAGGACCTTGTGGCGTATCTCACTGAGGGAGGCACTTGTATGTCGTCAGTCAGTTCAAGCTGTTGGGCAGAGCCCAGGCACAGGGATAAATGGGGTGTGTTTAGATCTTCTTTCTTAATCACAAGAGATACAGTGGAATTGTTATGCAAGGAGGGGTGTTTATCAATAGCCTTGAACTGGGAACCGGAGATTGGGAAAGCTCAGTTATCCCTAAGCCTCCATAGAGGCAATGCTGTCCACAGAGTAGTGCTCAGTTCCCTTCTCAGGTAGGAGGGGCATAGGGATGGTACAAACTATATGGTAAACAAGAGAGGGCTCCCAAGTGCATGAGTTGTAGATGGTGGGTAGTGGATGTGGGTCCAAGTTCGACCGTCCATCAGTTGGAGTCCCATGGCAAGATGTTCTTGCTAAAGATCACTACTTCTTTCTTGTCAGTGTTGAGCTTGAGACAGTTGGATATAGTCCAATTAGCAACTTTGGTCATGCAGGCTGGGAACTTGTTTCTTGTGTTTGGGATTTTGTCTGAGTAGGAGAGTCTGAGTTGTGTGTTGTCGGTGTAACATAGGATGTTGATGTTGTGTGTGGGGATGACATTGGCCAGAGGGATCATGTATGCATTGTAGAGGGTGGGTTTGAGTAATGAACCCTGAGATACTCTGCAGACTAGTTTGCGGGCTTCCAAGGAGTAAGGTGCCAGGCTGGCAGCTTGTATTCTATCCGTTAAGAAGGATTCACAAATGCACACTTACACATGACTAAATCGACAAATGTAAGTTTACTCCTAAACTTCCAATGTAAGTTTACTCCTACACTTTGTAGTACATTTTTCACCATTTATGCATGTAAATTTAGTGCAAAGTGTAGGTTTAAAGCCTCCACTCCTTGAATCTGGGGTTGGAGCCTAACTTATGAGTGTAAAGTTAATGGTTGTAACTTTTCACACATAGGTAGAAGCTCTCCATCACCGGGGTGGACCTCTCCCTATGGTATAGCATAAGGAAATGTTTTTTTTTTTTTTTTTTAAAGTAAAATATGTTTAGGATAAATATTGATCTAAATTAAGCTAATATATTTAATTTATATGTAGAAAAATCAAAAAATGCTACAGCACGATTAACTTGTTTTTAATTAAGTATTTTATTTATTTAAAGAAATTTTGTTTAGATATATTTACCAAACCCACTTAAAGTAAAATGCATATTTTCATTTATTATGTATGAAAATATTAGCAGCTATGTATAGAATTTATTCAAATTAATGTATTTTTAATTTATATGCAATTTTTACCATTTAACTAAATGTATACACATTTTTAAGAAGTCTAAATAAATCACTTTATTTTACCATTATTCCTATGGGGTGGCCTATGTGGTGGTTATTTATGACCCTACCTGTATTATTTTCTATGGGAGGGTGTTGCAGTACCAGTGGCTGGCCATGGGCGGTGCTGGACTTACTAAAGGTCTGAGCTTAAGTACATTTACTAATGTTTTGGGTCCTTTTTTGGCTGCAGCAACTTTAGAAGTGTCATTTGTGAATAGCAATGGGCTTACTCTTTTGTGGGTGGGTGTTTGTCCCTCCCTAAACTGTTCCTTAGCCCTACCGAAATCACTCCCTAAACCCCTCCTTACTCATTTTCAGCCACTTCTCTGTCCCTCTCTTATTTACTGCTAAAACACAGGCATATGTGTGTGCCAATCTCCACAGTCGGAGTGGAGATCTTCACACAGTAAAGATATGAGAGGCAGAGGCGTAGACCTCTGCACATAGGCTAGTGAACTGTATTTTGTAGAACAAGTTCTACTATTGTAGTACTACTAAATGTACCAAGAAATACACTTTGTGAAGAGGCCCCTAGGTCTCACTATCCACAGAATGCCACCTTATCTTGCCCTGGTGTCACCATCAGTTGTTCATTGAACACTAAGCATGCTAAACAGATTGAGCCTCCATGGAGGCCAGCAGTATACAGTTAAAATAGTACCACTGTTCATTGAAAATCTTAAAAAACCTAAACCAATGTAATAGACATTAACAGTAGATGCAGCACATAAATACACTGGAGCTGCATGTGTTATTAAAATTTTCCATTTACAAACAAACGGATTATGAATGTGCAATCCTGCATACTTAAAAGATAAACAAGCAGGTAAAACTGGGGGTAAATCTTGACCTTCCCCTCTATAACTTGTTCAATTCTGCTGTTATTCATTGCGTTTCGCATCTCTCTGTTGATTGCTGCAGATAAGCCTCTGATTGGAAGTTTAATTTAAAATGATGTAAACCAGCCTCCAGATGTGCTAACGGATAAAGTTGTCTCTGGTCCAGAATTGCCTTAGAACATATTGGGGCTATTCACAAAAGTTAATTTGCATGTGAGTAAATCTGCATGTGCAAGTTCACTCTTACATTTTTGAGTAACTTTACTCCTTTTAGCTACTCACCATTTCACAACTTAAAATTACTCAAAAGTGTACACTTACATGTCTCCACCCCTAAATTCAGGGAGTGCAGCCTAACTTACAATTGTAAAGTTACTACTTGTGATTTTTCACATGAAGGTGGGGGTTTCTGACAGCGGAGTAGAGATCTCCCTATTATTAAGTATAGGATAAAGTTTAAAAGTGTATTAAACATTACAAGAGATAGTAAAAATATTTTAAGTTAAATATTAATGTAAAAAATGTAGGTCAAAATTAAAAAATGATAACACAATAATTATTTTGAGAATATTAGTATATTGAGTATATTAAATTGAAGTAAAAATATTTTTCTTCAAATTTAAATAAAACAAATTCCCACTTAAAGTATAAAAATATATGTATTTATTGTGTAGTAAAATGTACTAAATTTTTGTAAAGAATTAACGTATGATAATTTAAATTATCTTTTAAATTATTAAAGGCATATTCATTATTACATTTTAAAAAGGTCATCATATTTTATGATAAACTATTAAGTAAATTTTATTTATATATAATTTTTAACATTAAATTAAATGTATTTATATTTTTTTAAAGTTAAAATAAGCTAATAAGCTAATTTAATTATCCTAGGGGATACCTGCTTGGAGATTGCGCCAGGAGGGAGATCCCCAAGCAGAGATCCACCCACTAGGCACCAGGGAGGGGGGAGCGGCCCATTGGGCAAAGGTCTTTGCTCCCCCCATATATAAATGGGCATATTCAGTCTTGCCCCCCCCCAGAGGGAGTAGCCCCCAATCTACTCCCCTCAGGGGGCAGAAAGCACCCTAGACACCAGGGATTCTTTTTTATAGGTCAGGGGCTGCCCAAAATGGGCATGCCTATGCCCCCACCTTCCCCCTCCAAAAAATGCCAAAGTCTTTCTGCGCCCCCAGGAGGCAGATGGGGGCAATGACCCCTGATCTGCCCCCCCGGGGGGCAGAAAGCCCACTAGGCACCACGGATTATTATTTCTTTTTTACACATAGGGGTGGGGGCTGCCCAAATGGGCATGCCAATGCCCCCACACCACCAAGAAATTAGCCACAGTTTTTCTGCCTCTCCCGGGAGGCAGATGGGCAATAGCCCCGGATCTGCCCTCCCCTGGGTGGCAGAGAGCCCACTAGGCACCAGGGATTATGCTGTTTTCTATACATAGGGGTCGGGCTGCCCAGATTGGGCATGCCAATGCCCCCCCAAAAACAATGGCCACAGTCTTTCTGCCCTCCTTGGGGGCATATCGGGGCAACAGCCCCCGATCTGCCCCCCCAAGCCAAGGCAGCAGAAAGCCCACTAGGCACTGACCTTTTGTTTTGCAATGTACCTAGCTGTGGATTGTGGGCTATAGCGCAGCCGGCACCAAGGGAAACCTAGCAAACCAGTACATTTTTTGACACTAGACACAAAGGGAAATCCAGGACGGAGTGATGTGTGTGCCTCTCACCAGGTTCTGTTACCCAGAATCCCTTGCAAACCTCAAACTTTGTAAAAAAAAAACACACACATTTTCCTCACATTTCTATGATGGAAAGTTCTGGAGTCTGTGGGGAGCTACAAACTTCCACTGACCCAGCATTCCCACAAGTCTCCCAATAAAAATGGTACCTTACTTGTGTGGGTAAGCCTAGTGCCTGCAACAGGAAACGTCCCAAAACGCAAGCTGGATGCATCATCTTTTTCCACTGTGAATTTGGACCTTAGCTCAACCGGCACCTATGGAATCCTAGTTAAGCTGTACACTTTTGATAACTAGACACCCAGGGTAAGCCAGGCTGGGATGACTTGTGTGGCTATTACCATGTTCTATTACCCAGAATCCCTTGTAAACCTCAAACTTTGTAAGAAGAAACACATTTTCCCCACATTTCTGTGATGGAAAGTTTTAGAATCTGCGGAAGCGACAAACTTCCACAAACCCAGCATCCTCCCAAGTCTCTGAATTAAAACAGTACCTCACTTTTAAAATATGCCAGTTTTTTCAGTAAAAAGTATTGATGGGGATGTGAGGGCTGCGACATCTGTCACCCCATTGATCGCTAGGGTTGATTCGGCTGATCTGGCTGGCTAGGCGGGTGTCCCCTTCCTCCCTCACCGCTCCATGTGCGTCCCTCCCGAAGCTGTGCGCTCGGTCGCAGAGGACGGCTCTTTCCTGATAGAAGAACCGGTCTCCGGTCTGTCTCCTGGGTATATGAGTAGCTGCGCTCCCCTGCTAGAACCTCCAAACAAGTCTCAAGAAGCATTGATGAACTGGTGTATACAAGGGACTGATATAATTCAGGTAAAGTCAAGCTGGACCATTTGCCTACCAGTTCATCAATGTTTTTTACTGAAAAAACTGACATATGGGAAGGGATTTCGTGCTCCCTTGTTTTATTGACCACATTCCCATATGTGGCGAGTACATTAATATGGGATGGGTCCATCACCGACTCATTAGCATCACGTATATAAAAATGTCACCTCAACAATATCAACCGTCAAAAGATGTACTCAATGAATATGCATTTTTAAGCGGTTAAGAATATTGCACTGTATTCAAATGTTTTATCGGTTGATAAGTAGCCTCGCGCTTAATTAGCATCACATATATAAAAATGTCACCTCAACAATATCAATAGTCAAAGAAGTACTCAATGAATATGCATTTTTAAGCGGTTAAGAATATTGCACTGAATTCAAATGTTTTATTGGTTGATAAGTAGCCTCACTCTTAATTAAATGGCATAATTTTGTATGCATTATAAATATTCAAGGAATGTTGTAAATGTTTAGTTTCTTAAATATTTTATCATCTGGTCAGCTCTTTATCACTACCTCCGTAGAAATCACCTAGCAAGGTTGTACTTAATGAATATGCTTCGTTATATCATTAGGTAAATTGTACTTTACATAAAATGTTTTGTTGATTGACAAGAAGTCTTTCACATAATTATACGGCACGATCCCACACGCAATACTAATATCCAGGAGTGCCGGTATGTTCAGTTTCCTTAACATTTAAACATTGGTCAAGCTCTTAATTACCATTTGCGAAGAACCCAATTGGCATAGCGGCAGATTTTAGAAGCTCATACTGAGCTGCTGCACTTTGGCGTGCTCGCCACACGCATTTCGTTTCGAACAGCTGACGCGAGACTGACACGTCGGCTCGCCCAGCTGACACCTGACATATAGCGGCACCTCTGGCCGCGCACGTCAGCGGCTAGGAGTTTCCTGCATTCACTGCATCGCTCAAGGTAAGAGGCAGACGTGTGCTGCGGCGCTCGTCATTCCATTGCTTTTCAGTAAACGATTAGAGCTCTTCACTAAAATATCACCCTTTTAAATAATACCTCACAGGTTCCAACCGTTTGGTGGTTTCATGAACAGGCGATTAATTCTAAATAATTTCTTCACTTCTTCTGAAAGGTAAGACACACGCTTTTCAGCGTGGTGTTTGTCCATGACACTATGCAGAAATCATGTTCCAAACCACTTCTCCGTTTTTATTAATTATAGACTCCAACCGGATGGTGGGTTCATACTCATCTTTGCCCTTCAAGATAAAAACCACACGCCTAAGGTAGGCCTTGAGCCTTTTTGCCCTTAATGAATTTATGCTCAACCATTCAGTGTAAGTTATTTCTTGACACACCTTAAATCCTAGATTGTAACTGGAAGGTGGACATCAAACCATTTTCACATTCTTTATGATCGCATCATTCAAGGAAACAGTTAATGACACCATCCTAGTATCTGAAACTTTGCTGTTCGTTACTACATAATTCCTTGGAAAGCCCTTTACCAATTGAGGCACTCTATGATTTCATTTTAAATCATTAGAACACACCTAACTCTACTTACCTTAAACTTTATAGGCTGCCCACATCTGCATCTACAGTCCTGAAGAAGACCCGCTGTGACGCATGTTGAACTGTGCATACCTCTGGGTCGAAACATCGACACAATTTCTGTTCATGTCCTAGCAGTTTTCTTGACACAATTCCATAAAAATCGCTTAGGGACTTAGGAATACATGTGATATAATCATCTAAAAGGACAGAACCATCTTACCAAATAGGATTTATTTATGTCACGTGTTTGTGTCATGCATATAGCTCACTTATGACTTCACTTTGTCACTTAATTGCACTTAAATTCACGAGAGTCACCTTTTCCATTTTGCTGATATAAAATTGTTCATGTGACAGCCATATACAATTCTTCTTGAAAAAGAGTAAAAACACTGCTACTAAACTAACGATACAGTATTTTTTGGTGTGTTCTATTATAGATTTTTTTATCAAAAAGTATTTGCTTGTTGAATTTGACTTTGATATATCTGTTGTACTGTATTGATTACTTAAAATTGTGCCACCTAACGGAACCAACTGTAGATTTTATTATCAACACCCAGGTTCTGCGGGACACAGTGTTACCCCATTATCCTTAACACGTTGCATTTTGGGCTGTTTCCTTCCGCGGGTACTTTACACACCCACACAAGTGAGGTACCATTTTTATCGGGAGACTTTGGGGAATGCTGGGTGGGTGGAAGTTTGTGGCTCTCCGCAGATTCCATAACTTTCCATCACAGAAATGTGAGGAAAATGTGTATTTTGACAAAGTTTGAGGTTTGCAAGGGATTCTGGTTAACATAACCGGGTGAGAGCCACACAAGCAGCACATCCTGGATTCGCCTGGATGTCTAGCTTTAAAAAATGTATAGGTTTGCTAGGTTTCCCTAGGTGCCGGCTGAGCTAGGGTCCAAAATCCACAGCTAGGCACATTGCAAAAAAATGGTCAGTTTTAACTGGAAAATGTGATGTGTCCACGTTGCGTGTTGGGCCGTTTTCATGTCACAGGTACTAGGCCTACCCACACAAGTGAGATACCATATTTATCGGGAGACTTAGGGGAACACAGAATAGTAGAACAAGTGTTATTACCAATTGACTTTCTTTGCATTTCTGCCTTCCAAATGTAAGACAATGTGTAAAAGAAGCCATTTTGAAAAATGTCCTCTAATTCACATGCTTCTATGGGTACCAACAATTTTAGAGACGTACAAATAACGACTGCATCTAAACTCTATATTTTGTTCCATTGCGGAAATGTATAGGTTTTCTTGGTACCTATTTTTCAGTCTTTATATTCTACCAAATGAATTGCTATATACCCCGTACACAATGAAAAACCATTGCAAGACGCAGCTCAGTTATTGGCTCTGGGTAGCTCACGTTCTTGGTGAACATACAAGTCCTGTATATCCCCACAACCAGAAGTATCCAGTGGACATAACGGTATATTGCTTTTAAACATCTGTCATACTTAGAAGAAGTTACAGGTGAAAACATTGGCACAAATGGCTGTTTTTTCCAACTCAATTTCCATATTTTTTATTTCGATTGTTAGTTTCTATGGAAAAATCTTGAAGGATCAACACAAATGACACGTTGCTGAATTCAGAATTTTGTCTACTTTTCAGAAATATATAGTTCTCCAGGATCCATTATTGGTTTCACTCCCATTTCTACCATTAACTGGAAGGAGGTTGAAAGCACAAAAAATAGGGAAAACAGGCTATGTCCCAGTAAAATGCCAAACCTGTGTAGAAAATTTGGTTTTCTGACAAAAGTCTGCCTGTTCCTGAAAGCTGGGAAGATGGTGATTTTAGCACCACAAACCCTTTGTTGATATCTTTTGCAGGGGGAAAAAACTGACGCTTTCTTCTGCAGCACTTTTTTCCAATTTTTCCTAAAAAACAACAAAAATTAGCTGTAATTTGGCAAATTTCCCAGTCCCCTCCAGGGGAATCCACAAACCCTGAGTACCTTTAGAATCCTCAAGATGTTGGAAAAAAAGGACGCAAATTTGCCATGGCAAAAGGTTACAGGGGCTTAAATGCGAACTACCCCAAAAAGGCAAAAAAAAAGGCTTAGCACGGAGGTGGGTGAGTGGCCTAGCAGCGAAGGGGTTAATGGCGCAGTGAATGTAACTTGTGATAATAATATATGTATTATGCATCGAAGAATTACACAGTGTGATATAGCACTTTTTTTTTGTGGCTGGTTTCATTTGCCACTAGGATTCAACACAACGCTACTCTGCGCTACTTTGGGTGACATTAGTCTGCGTTGAATCCTATGAGTGTTTTGCTATTCCCATCCCATTTCTTCAACTTTGCATGGATCGTTGGGGTTGTGGGGGTTCATGCTATGCAATGTAAGGCCATTTAGCACTGCAATTGCATCAACTTTTTGGTGCAAAATTCCTTTTGCATGCAAACGTTGATGGACACTATAGTTTATGTCACTTAGGGGCCGATTCCGATCTCGGCCGGTAGGGCTCTGAATCGGATTCAGCTTTACCGGATCCGATTCGGAGCCCTATTCCCCGACCGAATCGTATGTGCGTCCGGGCGAGCGAGTACGATGCGTGCGCTCGCGAAATCTCCGACCGACTCGTTCGCAGGACCCGACCGCTCCGACCGACTCGCACGGAGACGACTCGCACCGCGCAATGGAGACGTTCCCCGGCCGGGTAAGTACGATGCGCATCGCGACCGCTCCGACCGACTCACGCAGTCCGGCTCCAAGGAGCTGTCGGAGCCGCACTTTGGGGGTCCGTGTCGGACCCCCCTGGAAGCGTAGGCATGCGAGTCGCACACAGGGGGGAGCCATGGGTCCCCCCTACATGTGCATGTACGGTGCGACCCGCATCGACGCGAACACGCTGTAGGGGGCGCCCTTGTTCGCGTTGTGCCCATTGAGTCAATGGGAGCCCGTGTACGCGTCGTACGACTGGCTCCCATTGACTTCAATGGGAGTCCGACCGAATCGAGTCCGATAGCATACGTGCGCATCGTACTCGTTCGGTCGGACTGCTAGGGTCCGATTCGGTCGGAAATCTCTCCGAGTCCGACTCGGTCGGAGAGATTTCCGGCCCGAATCGGAATCGGCCCCTTAGTGTACTTTATTTTTGGTCGCACACGCACCCGTGCAAAACTTAAGTAAACATGGGCCACAGTGTCTTGGCATGATGTCTGGCAGGTAGCCAGTGTTCAGTATTAGTGAGTTCAGTATTGCTAGGGTACCTTATACAAACAAGTGTGAAGAAGAAAGAGGCTGGTGCACTTTTCCGTTTTTAATTGAGTAAATGCTCTTCCTGTTGCGAAAGATGTCCACTTTGACTTCACTGCCAATAACTGGATGTGTGCACAATTCAACATATCAATTACATTCGTACTGAGCTGCTCCGCTGCACTCCATTGTCAGTTTGTCTCGCTTGATTTGTGGTGTCACATGCTTCAAAATACCATTCTTTACTGTCTGTAAAATATGAACAAATGGCGGAGCAGCAATAGTGTGCGTTACAAGAGATTCTCAACAGTATCAGATGGCAACAGCAGCGCAAGGCCAGGGGTGCAAAGTAAAAGCCCTTGACACAAAAAGACACCACTGCCACTCTATAGCAGCTCCGCAGCAACTCCGAGGAGGATCGAAAGGTGAAGCACGCTAAATGACGTGTGGTATGCAGACATAATATCGATGTTTAAATATCGATATATCATTATATCGATTTTTAATATCGATATGACAGAATATCGACCATCAAGAATATCGTCGACCAGAATATCGACATGCAGGTAAGAAATATCGTTTTAATTAATATCGATGTTAGTAATATCGTTAGTAAAAATATCGCTGTTAATAATATCGATTTTTTTTTAGTGTTTTGTATGTTAGTATATGTGTTAAAAGTATACCTTATTTTTGTAATGTATGTTTGAATTTTACAAGTAATTAATTTTATGTTAATTAATTTTTGCGTATTTTAGTTCCGTAGCGGGATGTGGGTTTATAGGGGAATAGGGTGGGAAGTAATTTAATTATAATATATTTAATAATAATGTTTTAGAAGTTAACTTTTTTAAAAACATAAATATTGCGTTTTAGTTCCGTAGCGGGTTGTGGGTTTATAGGGGAATAGAGTGGGAAGTAATTTAATTGAAATTAACTCATTAATAATTGTATTAATTATTATTTTTTATTTATTAATTTATATTGTTAATTGTGTTAATTAATTTGTTATTAATTAACTATTAATTGGTTATTATTAATTAACTATTAACTGGTAAATATGTTAATTGTGTAATTTTTTGAGGAGCGGGTTGTGGTTTTATAAGGGAGTAGGGTGGGAAGTAATTTAATTATAATTAATTAATTCATAGTTTTATTAATTAATATTTATGTAATTAATATTTAATATTGTTAATTGTGTTTAAAAATGTTATTAATTAGTTATTAATTGGATATTAATTATTAATAAATAATTGGTAAATATGTTAATTGTGTAATTTTTTTGTGAGTTTGTTGTGGGTTGATAGGGGAGTAGGGTGGGAAGTAATTTAATTTTAATAAAAATGTTATTATTTTTTTATATATAATATTTATTTAAAGTTATTTTATAGTGTTAATTGTGTGAACTAATTTATTTTTGATTGTTTTTAATTTGCTTGTTAATTGTTATTAGTTAATTAATTAATTGTTAAATAATTATGTTAATTGTGTAATATTTTACAATATTGGTGGTGACGTTTATAGGGGAATATAGTGGGAGTTAAATTATTTTTGAAAAATTAATTATTTGTTAATTAATGCTAATTATTTTGCAGGAGTGGGAATACTAAATTATTCCCCTCCGCTATCCAACACTTTCCCTACTGTTACACTTGGTGGAGTTGGAAAAGTAAATTATTCCCATCCGCTATCCATCATTTTCCCTACTGTTGCACTCGCTGGAGTGGGAATAGTTATTTTTACCCACCCGCTATCCAACACTTTCCCTACTGTTGCACTCACTGGAGTGGGAATAATAATTTTTACATACCCGCTATCCAACACTTTCCCTACTGTTGCACTCGCTGGGGTGGGAATAGTAATTTTTACCCACCCGCTATCCAACACTTTCCCTACTGTTGTACTCACTGGAGTGGGAATAGTAATTTTTACCCACCCGCTATCCA
The DNA here is from genome assembly GCA_963921515.1 of Calotriton arnoldi. Lineage (NCBI taxonomy): Eukaryota > Metazoa > Chordata > Amphibia > Caudata > Salamandridae > Calotriton > Calotriton arnoldi. Next base: position 117,873 of record CAWUFW010019620.1, read on the forward strand.
ACACTTTCTCTACTGTTGCACTCACTGGAGTGAGAATAGTAATTTTTACATACCCGCTATCCAACACTTTCTCTACTGTTGCACTCACTGGAGTGAGAATAGTAATTTTTACATACCCGCTATCCAACATTTTCCCTACTGTTGCACTCGCTGGAGTGGGAATAGTAATTTTTATCTACCCGCTATCCAACACTTTCCCTACTGTTGCACTCGCTGGAGTTGGTATAGTAATTTTTACCCACCCGCTATCTAAAACTTTCCCTACTGTTACACTCGTTGGAGTGGGAATAGTAATTTTTACCCACCCGCTATCCAATACTTTCCCTACTGTTGCACTCACTGGAGTGGGAATAGTAAATTTAACCTCCCGCTATCCAACACTTTCCCTACTGTTACACTTGTTGCAGTGGGAATAGTAATTTTTACCCACCCGCTATCCAACCCTTTCCCTACTGTTGCACTCACTGGAGTGGGAATAATATATTATTCCCCTCCGCTATCCAACACTTTCCCTATTGTTGCATTTGCTGTAGTAGGAATAGTAAATTATTCCCCTCCGCTATCCAACACTTTCCCTACTGTTGCACTTTTTGTAGTGGGAATAGTAATTTTATCCCCTACGCTATCCAACATTTACCTACTTTTATAGTTAATGTAGTGTAAAAAGATTTTTTTAAAATAAATATTAATTTTAATATTTTAATTTATTATATATATATATTTTATTTTTATATTTATATTACAGGTTTATGTATATATATATGCATTTATAATTTGTCTTATGTTTGTAACATTTTATAATAAAATAAAATAATTATTTATTGATAAGTTAATATATATATTTTTTTTAAATATATATGTTTAATTTTTTTATATTACATTTATCATTTATCAGTTTTTAACATTTTTAAATAATTCTAACTATGTTTTTATTAATTATATTTATTATTTAATTATTTTTATATTATTTTTAAGACATTTTAAAAAAACGATATTTTAAACAACAATATTTTAAACAACAATATTTTGGTTTCGATATTTTTGTACTTACCATTGTAGAGATAGGCTGTCGATATTCTGTCCATCGATATTGTAGACTCGATATTCCTGTAGCTCGATATTCTGCCCGTCGATATTCTGTCAGTGATCCATGACATGTGATGGTTTGCCCTCTTTAAATATATATGTTCCGTATCCTCTCTCCATTCCCTTTCCTGCTCTGTCGAAAACAGGTCAGTGCTGTGGGCATAGGCAGACCCTAGCTTCTTCGTAAGCTCTAGAGTCTTGATATCGCTTGCTGGTTGTATGAGAAATCCAGGCTGACGTATTACCGGGATGTTTGCTGATATCTGTCTGCTGCCCAGTTTTGCTACACTCACATCATTTTCAGCAGGGGTGGCACAGCAGTCGGTATCTGGATCACAGGCATGATGTCCGAAATCATGGACAATATGAAATGGATACTATCCCTGTCAAAATGGTATTAACGAGGGAGATCTAATGTGGATAACGAGGCGGTCACGCGTTTGAATCCTGTTGGGTCCTCTGAGCCTTTCATCCTTCTGAGGTGAATAAAATTAGCATGTGCTAACAAATCAGACATAAGTGCACTATTTATTATTATTATTATTATTATTATTATTATTAGGGTACGATATGTAGTGACAGCCGCCCTCCTCCTGTTCTGCTGCTCATCTTCCTCACCTTCTGTCTTTTCCTTGCCACGTGCCAGCAGCAGGACCATGGCCTCCATGGCAAAAAAGTCTGCTGCTGCTGCAGCTTCCATGGTCCTGTGATGCGCGTGCTGGTGTGCAAACTGACACTGGCTCGATACAGCTGCCAATCATGTTGAGCTTCAATCAGAATCTTACAAATGGTTAAGATATTTGGAGTAAACAATGCAATTTTTGGAGGAACTGAGGTGAAAATTAGGATGTGGTGCAGTTTCCTATAAATAGCACATCTGTCTTTGGAACTATCACTCCAATGAGCCTAACGTGATTCCCATCAAATTCTGGGCAAAAATTAGTGAAAATCCTGCTCCACCGTTTTTGAGCATTTTCATTGTTACTTCGGAGTGCTAGAGTGACCCAAGCTTTAAGGCAGCTAAATGTTGTGATAATCATCCCCTAATTGCCTGTAGTAATAAATAGTTATGCTGCTCATGAAGAAGGCAAATTGATATGCAATTGAATGAGGTTAACCAGGGAACATCTAGGAGCGTACAAACTCTTTACTTTCTTTGAAACAAATTTAGAAAAAAATTCAATAGAAAAAAATCCCAAAAATTAGTAGAAGCCTTAAACAGAGACATGTTTTAGGGACATGAACATTTTTAGAGGGGAACATCAGATTGTTTTTAAATACAAAGGTTCTTTTTCTCTGAAAAAAATATATAATTTTATCAGGTTACATTTGTTTTGTGTTGTAAGCATTCAAGATTCTTGAGAAATCATTGTATTCAAAACAGAGTCCTCGGTCTTACCAAGAAATGCTCACTAGTGGCTCCTAGAATTCATATGTTGCTATTAACTTTACCCAGATTTTCGGAAACTTGCCCCACTCCTCATTTCCTGACATTCATAGTAACCATTGGAGTAGCATAATTTCAGCTCCATCCTTTTATCTTTACCCAGGCCATATATATATTTACCATTAGCCGTACATACTCGTGTGATGCAATAATGCTAATGAGATAAGGTGCACTAAAGGTACATAAGGTGCATTTATTGTGAGTTTTTGGTATATATGTGTGTGTGCATATTAACACTTTTCCTTTTTTAGAGACATATGGATTGCTGATAGTAATCTTCTATAGGTTTAGATCGTAAGGTGGTGCGCTAAAACTGCATTTAATGCAGTGCATTCACCAGAGATTAGTGAGAATGTATATGTTCAATGCTTTCTTTATAAATTGTGACCAGTGGTCGTTTTTTGGTTAATAATACATGTGGTAAGTTTACTGTGCCACATATAAGAGTACAGTATCATTTATTGGATTATATGTAGGTTGTAGAATTAATGTCCATTTAAAGAAAACTGATAAGTTAGTGTCATTGTGGGCCTTAAGCTTACAGTTGAAACATTTAATAATAACGTGAAAATTGTTTTTCTGCATGTTTTTCTCCTCTGCAGGTGCAGACCAAAGGCATTCATTAGTTGGTAAAAATCACATTGCAATTCAGAGATAGTGAGGTGAGGAAGAACTGGCAAGGTTGAAGGATTTTAATGAAGAACAAAGGGAGTGTTACTAGTTGGTACTATCAGACGAAGGGAGGAATCCAAGGACGCCTTGGAAGCGGAGACTGGAATATGGGAGTAGCGTTCAAAGCCCCAAGTTCTTTCTTCGGATATGGAAAAATACTATGATGTATATGAGGTTATATTTCTCTAATATTCCTTGTGCATTTTAATTGGTGAACCCATCTTTGGTTTGGTCAGATTCCCTTTAGACTTGGACAGGTACAGACCTCTCTTGTCATCTCTGATTGTGTGGCTTCATGCTATAAATGATTCCTTACCTATGGAACCTGTAAAGAGTTTCTGATGCTGACACCTTTCTTGCCTCCTTGATTCAATAGGATTTCCCCTATCCTTAGTTTAGTGTAGGGCTTAGTAGATGTTACAAATCTTTCCCAGGTATGACCAGGTAAAACCGTTTGTCTAGTCATGAAATCCTATTTCTTATTTTTTTGTATCGCTGTCACTGAAATTCTTATATGCTCTTTGCTGTTGAGGACCAATATTGTACGTCGCTTTGGTCTTCCCTTGATAATTTTGTACTTTTACAGTATTTTCTTAAGATTGATTTATATAAGTTTGGGTTTGTAATAAACCTTTTAACTTCAAGATACTGACTTAGGGCCTAATTATGAGTCTGGCGGTGCGTGGACCGCCACACCAGTAGTGGCGCGCCAGTGGTGGTCCAGCCTTTTCTGCACCGGTGGTCCGACCATACTATTATGACTTGGGCGGTCAGATCGAAATTGGACCGCCAACTCCGCCAGGAAACAGCCATTCCCTGGTGGTGGTGCGGCAGTCAGGAACTATGTAATATGCAGGTGGTGCCGCTGTGGCATCGCCATGCATATTACAAGTTTCAGAACTGCCAGCAGTTTCATGGATGTCTTTCCTCCATGAAAAGGCTAGCGGTGCTGAAACAAAGGGGGTACGGCAGGGCCCCCTGTGCCCCCTCAGCCTGGGGATGCATGCAGGGGAGCACAAGCTGTGCCCCCCTGTGTGCATGCACCCTGGTTCCTGCACGACATGGACTTTTGAGTCCATGCCGTGCAGGAACCCCATGTGGCATTCCCATTGCGGTGCCTCTTTTAAAGACACCGCATCCTTTGAAAGATGCACCGCAGCAGGACCGCCATGCCGCCCGCCCGCCACACCACAAAATTGGTCGTCATCTGGCAGGTGGGTGGCAGCGGCCTTCAGCGGAGTTTTGTCGCGGCGGTTGGCACCTCCGTGTAACCGCTCTGCCAAAAGTCATAATTAGGCCCTTAGACTTTTTTTGTGTGGTGCTAATGATCACACTGTATTTTAAGATTCCAATTGTTGTTAACCCCTTTTCCTCTCAGGCTGCTACAAAGGTCTATTTACCGGAGTTGCACTGGAAGGAACGGCCCAGAGAACATTCTCAACACTGTAAATGGTGAGAACGCTTTGGGCCGTTCTCACATTTACACTGTAGTCAACTTTTCAATTTCTTATTTCTAATCCACAATTTTAACCTTTCTAGTTGTTTCCCAATTTCTAAGCAGTGCTAGCTTTCCAACAGTGAGGGCCATCTATTTCCTTTGAGATTGAAAATGCATCCTGAATGGCTCTGAAATTAACAAACGCCATACATCAATAGCCAGAAATTAATTTTCATTTTCTGTCATGAAAAGACCAGTGCGTTTCCTCTTAAGCGTTCGTGCAAGAAACTCGGTTCAACTCTGATTCATAGAGCAAGTCTCCAATGAAAAAAAGAAGACAACAGCCAACAAGTTTCATTCCACTTCGCATTGGAAATTTCTTCAGGGCTAAAAATCTGTACAGTCTATATCTTTCATCCTTTTTAGCTTTGCACCTATAGCATTAACCTGAAAAGGAATAATCTGAGTTTGCGGGAATACAACCAAAGCTGCAGATTTTTTAATTCCCAACAGGGTTATGTTAATCTGCTGTACCATAGATAGGGAACAGCAAATCTCATTATCACTTTTGTTGAGTGTCACACTCCTCTTCAATGTTATCTTTGTAGTAAATCATTCTACAGTTCTTCTAATTGTGAACAATATATCCAGCATACACCTATATGAACCCTTTTTATTGTACTTAGAGCACTCATCTGTACTGAATATCTTCGATTTCCACATTATTTTCATAGTCCAGTGTTGCCGAAACTATATTCACTGTTGCAGTAGGCTTTTCTGCATATTGACGTTTGTTTTCGGTATTTCTTGTCCTCTGATTTGAAAAGATATTTGCTTTCAGATTTTCAGTCACTCAATTCAATGGTGTCAAAGAGTTCCAAGTTGTTGGGTTGAACTCTTACGTCCCAATGGAAATGTCATGTTTGGTGAGTTCTTTGAAAGTATGTTCTCCAATACAACAGTGTTTATAAATCATTCATGGTGTTAATATATGCTTTAAATTAAATACCCATCTCAGTAGAAGGTAGTTCCAAAATGCGCTAGTCGGTAGATGCACTTCCAACGTAAGAGTTAAGAACTATTCTATATTAGAACATTGGAATGTGGATCACCCCATTGAATACAATGGAGTGCTCCGAGCTTCTACGGGCCAGTAAAAGCCCGCAAAGCAATATTCCAATGTTGTTTTACAAAGGCCTCTTGGAGCCCGAGGGAATTTAAACCCCCTCGGACTCCGAAAAGCCTTTGTTTTATTTGTTAGAACATTCTGCCCTCTAGTGGCAGAATGTTCTAATAGCCCTTCGTAACTGGGCTATACCGGCCATTAAAGTCCCGCTCCCTTGTTAAAGGCCCACGCCTTCTGCTCGGACCTTTAACGCTGGAACGGGCCTTTAATGGCCGATATAGCCGCTACTGCGGGCTATAAGGCTATATTACACTTTTCTACATGCCTAGTTTAATCCACTTCTGCCATTTCAGCTTTCTGTCCTCTTCTTTAATGTATGGATTGTTCCAAATTAGACAGAGTTCACTCCCATTTTACATGTTGTAAATGCCAGGTAAAGGGGCAGGCTGTTGACTGCCAGGTAGTGCCATACTGGGAATCAAATACAGCATTGGCAAAAATGTTCAAACCAGCCCGACTTTTGTTATTTTTCTTGGCTTTCTCTTACTTTCTTTTTCTCCCTCGCCTATCTCTTTCACACTCTCCTCACCCTCACTAAGCCTTCTCCCTTAAACGACAGGAGAGCTGGAGAAATTGGTAGAGGTTGCGGCCCTGGGCCTTAATCCAGCTTCCATTGGCTCCAGCCCTCATGAGAAATGCATGATAGGATAAATGGCCAGTTAGGCTATGCTGCTTGTTGCCCACTTGGACTCCCAACTTCCTTGCTTCGCCATAAGGGGCAAGTGTGTTACACTCTTCCGAGCATACCAGGGATGGGTAACACCTGCGCTGACTAATTTCTGCTCTACCAAGCAATGAGCCTTTATCCTGGTCCTATCAGTCAGAAGGGATTTTCTGGGAGACTATGAAATCTGGAACATATTCAACTGTATTACAGTATCCTTGTAAGCTAAAGCTCCATTGGAGGTGTAGGTTTAGAAAAGATCCAGAAGGTCGGCGTCCTGCCATTTTTAGGCTCTGTGCTTTATTGCCCTGAAACTTAGGGCCTGATTATGATGTCGGGCAGACTTCAGTCCGCTTGACACCGTCTCAGTCCTTGGACTGACCGACCTCCAGTTGGCAGTCCCGACCGGCTCATTACAATGCTCCCTTTTCTCAATGGGAGCTCGTTGTACGGCCGTAAACTGGCCGTAACACAAGCTCCCAATTGAGAAAAGGGAGGTGCAGTTCATCCCTGCACCTCCCTTTTGCAGGGATCAACGGGGGCACATCGGCACCCAACTGGAGACCACAAGCAGAAGAGGGCCCTGCTGGGGGCCCCCATCACGCTTTCCCACATGGTTTCCATGTCGGACAGGCCGGCATGGAAACCATGCCGGAAACCGCGCATCGTAATCTCAAGGGCGGAAAGGCCCGCCCTTAAGATTACTGTCCGGCTTCCGACTGGCCGACGGGCTCCTAGAGCCCATCGGAAGCCAGACGGAATGACCGGCCAGTTTACTTTCCGACCGCCTAGATCATAATTAGGTGGTCGGAAAGTACCCGGAGTTTAGCTCGAGGAGAGCACTATACGACTGAAGGTACCTATGACGGGCAAATAATCCCTGCTTCCTTACTTATGGACTAAGCTGTTTTGAAACATTTATGGAATTTATTTGATCCATCTCAAGAAGGAGGAATATCGATGCATCCACTTACACACTGAATATTGGAGTAAAATATTTGAAACACTCTCTAAATACCATATATATGAGCCCTGACGAAGTTCAATACTTTGAACGAAACGCGTTGACTGGATGATTTTTATATGCATGGATTACATATGAAGAATTAAAATCAAATAAGAAGGAAAAGAAAAAGAAATAAAGAGGAATATTTACAAAGACTGTCTGAATGATTATTTGGAGGAGAACACCTGCCCAGTGCACCATTCCATTCTGCGTATTACACGCTTTCCGGCATGGTTTCCATGTCACACAGGCCGGCATGGAAACCATGCCGGAAATCGGGCATCGTAATCTCAAGGGCGGAAAGGCCCGCCCTTAAGATTACTGTCCGGCTTCCGACTGGCTCCTAGAGTCCATCGGAAGCCAGACGGAATGACCGGTCAGTTTACTTTCTGACCGCATAGATCATAATTAGGCGGTCGGAAAGTAAACCGTGGGCCGATTATGATGCGGCCCTGAAGACTCCAACCATCGTTCGGAGCTGTAATGGGCCGCATCATAATCGACCCCTTAATGTCTGACAATCCGTCGTTGTAAGGGAAGGTAGTATAGTTCCTACCAGTATACACTTTTGGGTGCACAATGAGAGGTGCAAATGGGACCGTTGCTGGGTCCTATTTCATCTTGCCCTCATCTAATGCTTCAGACCCTCTTCCTTATGAGCCATCTCAGCGATGTTACGCTCTGGCATTCCGCCAGAACTAGGCTCCTATTTCATCATGACCTTACCTGAAGCTGCAGAGCCTTTTACCTCAGAGTCCCGTAAATTCTGGTAGTCACCAGGGTTAGGCTCCATTCAACACATGGTGGTCCAGAGCACACACCTAAAACATCAAGAAGCCCGTGGATGGCTATACTAACGAATTAACTGATGGCATGGCCACAGGTCCTAGGGGATTCCCGTTAGGGTCATGGAACACCAGGTTGGAATAGGACGCATTGAATATTTCTTCTGCTCACACCTGTGACTGTTCTCTGAGAGGTTGTCCTTAGCCAGAGTGGCTCCTGGCTCCCATCATGGTCGAACCGGTTCCACACCTGAGCGTGCCAGGCTCCACAGACAGAGCCTACCTCACATCCGAGCAAACAAAGGAGCCGCAAGGAACGGCACTGTAAGATCTCGGAGGGCTGGCTTTGCGCTCTCTTTCATCCCCATTGTTTACCCCGGGACTGAGGGAGGCTGCTGACTTCTTAATAATGTATTGGCTCACAAGAGCACAGAAGAATCACAAGTACTCTGGCACACATTCACTGCCAGACAGGTCTTTCTTGTTTTTTGTTTGTTGGGATGTGAAGTTTTTCTGTTTGCTCTGCTCTGTGTACTTAGAAGAGCTGTGGGTATACACTGATGCCCTTCACTGTGGCTGTAATCAGAACCGCGGCCCATGCACCATTATTTCAAGGTTCATTTTTCTCCCGGAGCCCTTCCATTGGTTTTTGACAGAATAGTGTGTTTTCCATCTGTTGCGCACACAGCTGTCCTCTTTGGCTTTGCACCAGTGAAAGCTCTGCAGCTCCCTCGTCATACGTGTGCTAATTTCTACACGTTTATCGTGTGCTTCATGGCCTTTGTACATACATTGCAGAGGTCCTTGCACATACGAAGACCACGCAAGAAGCCTCTAATGTCTGAGCACGGGCCGCGGATCCCACCGCACACAAACAGATCCATAGCCTTCGGTGCACATCCTGTGTGGCAATTAAAGCCCTACATCTTGACAGAAGCGCATGACGTCATTTACATGATATGAGCAGTGCTAGAAATGGAAAAAAAGGTTCTTCGGGAACCCGTAAATTGGGGGTTAGGGTGTGGCAATGGGAAGGGGGTGGAGCCACAATGGTCAGGGGGATGAAAAGCGGAGTCTGACAGTCAACGTTTACGTTTATTTTTTTTAAAAAAAGGGCAACCTTGACAGTATATGTGTTCTGGTTAAATTGGACACAAAGGCTGCATTTTAAAATACTTCATGAGGTTAGGGCACTTGGCCCAGACATCTTTGTGCGCCCAGCAAATCTCAGGGGCTGATAATAAAGGTAAAATAACCCTGGTGGTTAACGCAGTTGCTGCAGAGATCTGTGTTTTGTCTAGTCACAGTTTTGACTCAAGTAGCATAGAGGATTAATGTGTCTTCTGCAATGCACATTTTGTAACATGCAGATCACAGATTTTTCTTTTAGGTAGATAGGTAAGTGGGCTACTTCTTTTGACACATAGATCCTTTTGTTACTTGCAGGTCATAAATTACAATCCATTTTTTTGTCATTTTTGTCAATCTGTTGCTATGTTAAAAAGCATTCCTTTGGGTGGTAACAAAGTCTTATAACTACAGACAACCTCGAGCATTCCGTTAGGTTTCGAATCTTGACTTTATGTTTCTCCCAACCATACACTCTTAAAATATAACGCCTACCTGTAAACATGATGTGTGACTCCTACACCTTGTAACCCTCATTGTCTTATGTAACACGCCCTGTATATTGATTTTCACTCGTTTGATTTATTTTTCAATATATTATGCGTATAATTTGTGCACGTGATGTCAAGTTCTCTCTCTGATGGGGTGAGTAGCGCTAATAAAACATTAAATAAATAGTAAGTGCTGTTTAAATTTAAATACTCAACACAGACCGATATATATCTGACATTCTTACAGTGGATGTATATTATTTATATATAGGGGATGAAAAAAGTCAAAAACCTTCCTCCAATGTTTCCTTTAAGTACTTGTGAAGTGATAGGTTGTGTGTCTTAGTTCCCCTCCATTGCATTGGCATCTAGGTGATTGGCTCTAGGTAGCTTGGCTGGGAGCTCATACATGAACAAAACTAACACTGACATCTTCTTAAATTTAGCCTTTGTCTTAGGACTAGCTGGAATTGTCAATAAGATAGGCCTTTTTTCACCTGCACCTTGCTACTTGCAATGGAAGGCAGGAAACTGCAGGCGTCGCTGAATGTGTCTCGGTTTCAGCAAATTACACTGGGACAAATTCAGCAAATTTCACTGGGTCCAGCCCAGAACCCGGTCCCAGCTCAAACATGCTCGATTACTTACCGGTAATATTCATTACTCCGGGTCCCGTTGTCCTCGTCCCATTCATTACTATGTGGAGATAACCATCTCCCAACAGAAAAAAAAAAAGATCAGAAGAATGCTGGGACACTAAACCCCGCCACTCCCACCGGGAGTACATAAGGGGTACTTACCCAGCATTCCGCCTGAACAACCAAGCCCACAACAGGAAGGCCGGCCGTCCGGGAGGGAGGGCGGGGCGTATGAATGGGACGAGGACAACGGGACCCGGAGTAATGAAGATTACCGGTAAGTAATAGAGCATTACCCCCAGGTCCCTTATGTCCTCGTCCCATTCATTACTATGTGGAGAATACCAAAGCAGAAAAGCCGGCCTCCCCAAACAAAACAGAAGCCAACCCATGAAACCACACCAAGGCAGCCACCGCAGGAAGCAAAAGGCAGAACCGGAAAAAACCCCAGGCAGAGCACCCAGACATGAGGGAGCCCCACCAATCCGGGACGCACCCAACCAAACAACGGGAGAACATCCAGAGGACCAGTCCGACAACCACAGAGGCCAACCAGCCCACAGCATGAACACCCCACAGCCAACCAGAGAAGGGGAGAGCACCGACACACAAACCGAGGCAAGAAAGAACAAAACAGCGAGGAGGCCACCCAAAGAGGAAGGCCAAGAGCCACCAGGCCAGCAAGCCAGATCCGGGCAACAGAAGCCAAACCCAGGCATAGAGAATCCACGCCAGCCGAACGCAGGCCCCAGAAAGAAAACAAACACCCAGCCGACAAGGGGGCCAGAGAAACGCGAAGCCCCAAACAAAAGACGACCAAAAGCCGCCCCCGGGAAAAAAAGGCCGAGAAGCCCACCAAGGGCAGGACCAAACCAGAAGAGAAGGGACGCAAACGACCCGGCTCCAGAAAGACCAGAGGACAAACCCCCGAACCTCACAAAAGAACAACAGGCCTCAAAAAAAAAAGTGGGCCAGCACCAGCCGACAGCCCCCTCAGCACCCAGCCCGGAGGGTGAGACAGAGCCCACGGACAGGGAAAGAGGTAAAGCCAAGGCACCGGGGAAAGAAGAACAAACCCCGGAACCCAACCACCAGGCAGCCGACCCAGCAGGGACCAGAAACCCATCAGGACGAAAAACCGACCAGGAAACAAGGCACCAAGGGAACCAGTACCGCCAGCAAGCCCGAGCAGCCAGAACCGACAAGGGCAACCAACCAGGACAAAGTGACCTGGGAAAACAAAGAAGAAAAGGGAATAGGAGGAAGCACATGAACCCCAGAACACAGCCCCAGCAGAACACCCCAACCGCAAACCGGCGGAAACCGGAGCAGGAAGTCACAGCCCGAAGAAGGCACAACCCGAACACCAGAGAAGGAGTGCAACGGAACGGGCAAACGACCCAGAGAACCCAAGACCAGAGCAAGGGAACCCAAAGGGAGCCAACATCAGCAACAGACAAGCCCAACCAGAGACAGGCCAGGCAGAGCCGACCCCAAACAGCCCAAGCAGAAGGCAGGGGCAAAAACACAGAGGCCAGCAAAGAGCGAGGGCCAACAACCCCAAGAGGTCCCGAAGGAGCGGGACAAGCCCAAACACCACAGCACGGAAACCCCAACCCACCAGGGGAGAGGAAACACAAAAAAACACCCCGACCACAGAAGCAACAGAAGCCAGGGCGGAATGCACAAGCAAACCAAACCCCCCCCCCCCCGCCCAGCACGACCCAAGGCAGGGCACGAGCAGGGGACGAACCCCCAGGGCAGAAAAGGGCAACCGAGGACACATCAGCCGGGAAGCCAAAGCCGAAGCTAAGCAACCTGCTCGACCAGAAGGATCCGAAGGCCCAACCCACAACCGGGGGGAAGGCCAAAGAAGGGAAGGACCCAGCAGAGCACAGGCCACAGAGCAACCAGCCCCGGCAGCGCCCAAACAAAAACCCAAGAGCCTGCAAGCAGGGAATACAGGAGTAGGCGACAGACCCAAACAGGTACAGCCAGAGCCAAAAGGCTACAACGGCAGGAACACACCATACCTGCAAGGACCAGAACCCGACAACAGAGGGAGCAGTGCAAGCGAGCAACCGGGCAACCCCGAGTAGACAGCACCAGCACATCCAGGAGGGCACCCCACCAGGATGCAACCAGGCACCCAAGTGCCAACAAGGAGGAAAGACCGAAGTCAACCGGCCGACCACAAGGAGGCACCGCCGGAGACCAAGCAGAAGGAGCTGCAAGCCTGCAGAGCAGGAGCTACCGGAATACAACCCCCGGGACAACAGGACCACGGGGAAAAAAACGAGGCCCAACACCTGGTCAAAAGAAAACAAGTCAAGGCAGGGACAAGAACCTGCTTCCCCCACCAGCGAACCAAGCCGGAGAAGAACACCGCAGGTCAGTGGGAGCACAGCCGAGGCCAACAGCACCCGGAGGAACCCAGACACAAGAGGGACAGCCAGGAAACCGCAATGCCAGCCCCAAGGCAAGACAGAAGACGCCAACCGCCTCAACACAGACCACAGGCGGCAAACCAACCAGGACAAACAAATCCGCAATGCGGCACGGAACCGGAGCCGACGCCCCAGCTAGAGAGGAACAGATCCGGGAGGAGGGGCCGTGAGACAGAAACAAGGCCCCCCAGGTAGCCCAATGCCCACCACCAGAAATAAGTGAACAGCAAGACCACAGAACCGAGCATACCCAGGAGGAGACCCACACAGGCACCAACCAGGACCAACCCGGCGTAACCCTAGAAGACAGACAAGAACAGGAGCCACTAGGGTGGAAAGGCCGCAGGCCAGGCCCGGGCAGGAAAGACAAGAAATCAACAGAGCAGTCTACACGAAGGCAGACGGCGCTAGGAATTCGGGCATCAAGCAGGGAATACACAAATGCAATCCACACGAACAGGTATAGCGAGATGAAGAAAATCGCCCAGCAACACCCGACGGGTAAGCCAAGAGGCAAGGCCGGGACCCAAACCCGGGTCCCGAGGTTCCAAACACACCAGCCCCAGCCGCTGTGCCGCAGCAGCTCAACAGAAGAGTCCGCCGTACACAGGAAGAAAACACTCAACAGGAAGCAGCAAAGCGCATGACCACCCCAGGGCAGAAATGCACAGAAGAACAGACGACAAGTGCAACCCAAGACCAGGGCACACACAACTGCAACCATTGAAGGAGGAAATGCTGTGCGGACCCAAGGGTAGGCGAACCAGCAACCACGAGGGCAACCCAGATCCCAACAGTGAACGCAACAGTCCACCAAACAAGCAGGGCATGTCAGCAGAGGAACAGGAGGGCCCAGACCAGCCCCCAGTACACGGAAGTGCCAGGAGGACAACCATTCAGGCACCAAACAGGCCCCAGACAAGAGCAGGCCCCGACAGGGTGGCACAGCACAAACCAAAGGAGGATACAGCACCCCAGCCCGTACCAGGGAACCGAACGCGGGAGAGGAGCAACAGCAGAGAGCAACAGCACAAAGGGAGGACACAGACACCAACACGTAGCATCCACCCAGAAGCAGGCCCTCCCCTCCAGCCAGGCGAAAGGGGCACCCCCCGGAACCACGGATATAAACCAAGCAGCAAAGCTAAGTGAAGGCCTGCACAGGTATGCGCACACGTCCGTGTTGCTGCTCCGCAGAACACACACATGGAATGCCCCCAAGCAGTGCCGCAGTAGTGTGTAACAGAAGCAAATGTCCCCCAGGAGTGCCAGACAACAGCACACCACCGGAGCAGAACCACAACTGCAGGCGTCCCAGAGACCACCCAGGCACAGTTCATGCACGTACTGACAGGATGAGCAGAGCACAGCAATGGACGTATATCACAAACATGCGGGTGATAAATGTCAGAGATGCAACAACAAATACCAATCTCCCAAGAAGACACAAACATGTCGCATTCACATAGCCCCCTCATGCTGTAAGGACAACCCCAGTACACATTGTCATACAACAAGCAAATCATGCACAGTCCCCATATCACCACTGTGTCTCTGTAGGCTCCAAATGCCCCGAGCGCAAACCCCGGCAACCCCGGCAACCCCAGGCAACACCAATGTGGGAATGCCGCAAAGCGCCGCACGTCAATGAAGCAAACCTGTCGAAGCAGAGCGCCTCCGCTCCGGACATCCAGGAGCCCGACTCGAGGCCGACACCGCCGCCCATCCGTGGCCGACACTGACCACAGGGCCCGGACCGCAAACACCACCTGGAGTCATCGCACCGCAACAGAGAGAGCTGTAACGCAGGCAAACAGGTCGCGCGCTGACGCCCGTACACACGGGTCCAAAATTGCAACGGATGGCATACTGCAACAGCACAGTAGCATACGAAGTGAACACTGAGAAAAAAACAGAGACCGCTACGCGGGACTCACCCGGGGGGGGCGGGAGACAGGAACAAGGCCCCCCCCAAACTGCCAGCCAGGTCAAAGAGCCCGCCACAACCACGCCATGGCAGGAGGAACCAGGAAGGCAGGGAGAGCAGCAAACACAGCGCGTCTTCCACCGGCCATGCCACAGGAAGACGCGCCCAGCATCCCAGAAGGAACCGGAATGTCGGCAGACCAGCCGCAAAGGGCCTGTAGCAGCAGGCAAGAGCCAAACAGGAAGATAAATGCCTCCCAGCAAGCCCGGCAGGCCAGGAGGCAGACCACAGACCAACAGACAACCCGCCCGCACAGCCAGGCAGCCAGACGGGGGGTCAAAGAAGAAACACCACTCCAGCCCAGCAGGAGCAGCACCAGCAACTCGTCACTCATTCTGTCGACAGACAGAAAAAAAGAACAGGCGGAATGCTGGGTAAGTACCCCTTATGTACTCCCGGTGGGAGGGGCGGGGTTTAGTGTCCCAGCATTCTTCTGATCTTTTTTTTTTTCTGTTGGGAGATGGTTATTTCCACATAGTAATGAATGGGACGAGGACATAAGGGACCTGGGGGTAATAGCTGTTGTATCCGAGATCCGCTTAGATCCCCATCATAGCCAGCAGTGGATGTGAGTGAGCAGATTGTTAGAATATATGATTGTTTTCACAGGTGTACTGACAAGCCTTGTAGTATCTTAGCATGCAGCCCCCCACTCCAGGGAGCCACACGTTAAGGTTCTGTCTTGAAGTGACATTCACAACTCTCAAGTCCGGGGTTTTACCTTCTTTATTCCCAGCAGGTGAATCACAGATGTTTGGTTAATGAGGCCCTAACTGCGCACTGTCCTCATTCAACCTTCTACAAAAGCACTTTCACTTTTCCACCTTTCTGGATTCATAAGTATTTAATGCTTTTATTAAATTATAAGGGTATCTGAAACACAGGTGCCTGTGAAAGCCACAGTTTGGAGCAGAGCAGTATGTTGGTGCCCGCTAGACTACATGAACCGCATTTTATTAGTTCTTTTACTCACGAAGTGTAGAGGGTGTGCCTTGTCAGTGTATGTCAGTATCGGTTCTGCTTAAAGTGCCAAAACTATTAACTGTGATCGTAAAATCACATATGAGCTGTGATTTTCTGGCTATAAGTAATCTTTCAGAAATGGCAAAGATATATGGCAAAAATACTCCTCACTGCTCATTTCCACATGTTAGACCTGGCACCATGGGCGTGGGTCTCCCCTCCATTTTTCGCTTTTTGGTCTCCTCTGTGTTTGCTGGTGTTAGATGCTCTGGGCGCTGTGCCACGGCCATTCCGTGCCACAGCGCGAATGCTCCCTATTGTAAATTGACTGAATGAATTGATGTTCCCATAATTGGCTCATATGGTTTACCTGTTAGTCTCTAGTATAGTGCACCGTGCGTGCCCAGGGCTGGTAGACCGAATGTTGCTGGTGGGCCTGCAGCACTGATTGCGCCACCCACAGAAGCAGCATGTAAGTGGAAAGTCGAATTTAGTATGCCTGAGCTCAGAATATTAAAGTACATCTTTTTGTGAGGGTTATTTCTATACTCTGTGTCTGAAAATACCACTTTGGGAAATGGGTATTTTCTTGCCTAAGTCTTCCAGTGTGCTCTGCTGTTATGTGTATTGGCTGTCTGGTTTTGGAGGGACAGGGTAGGTTGAACCCGACCTGGGTCGAGTAGAGAGATCTGCAGCTGGAGTATGGGGAGGGGTGACCCTTTGATCTGAGCAGGGCTGCGCCTGGCAAGGTGAATGATGGCTCCAGCCCCCACTGTGCGTCTGATGGCAGACCCCCTCTTCCTCAAAGGCAGGATGCCGCCTCATAAATAACGTGCCCCCAGGACCTCACCGAACTGGTTCTGACTGGGTTCAGTGACTTGTAACTTTTGAGAGAACAAAGGCGAGGGGGGTATAAAGATGTGCGCGAAAACCCCCACGAGTGTGTTACTTCTGGATGCCAAGACAAACCTCGGTCCGTGTAACTAGAGGGAAAGGACTTTGAAACTTTGATCCATCTTGCTGAAGCAACTACCCAAGGGCCTGATTTGAGCTCGCCTCCTGCAGAAGTCTCAGGGACATTAGACTTCACCCATCAGCCGTCTGGATTCCTATTTGAGGGGGATTCTACCCGCAGGTGAGGCCTCTGTTGAGAATTCCAGAGCCTCTGGTTTTACTGCGGGGAACGTGGGCTGAAAGTCGCTATCGCTATTGTGGGCCGCTGCAGCTGAGGAGCTGTGCCGCTGAGTGCCCGCATTTGCCATCCTACGGAAATCATCGCTATCGCTATTGTGGGCCGCTGTGAAAGGCAGCGAGTCTTCTAAGACCCTCAATGCTGCCCGGTGCAGGGTTCCACCTCTAATTCACTTTGGGTTCGCTATCAAAATAATGAGGCAAGCGCTGGAAACTGGAAGAGAAGAAAATGGTTTATTTCTCATGAGGAGATCACGACAAATGAGACACCGGGATGTCTGAGGGAAGTGTTCTGCTGATAACTCCTTTGGCTCTTCCTTTTATACAGGTTTGACACAATGCATTTGTTTGATCAGCATGGTTACACAAGCTTGGGGTCCCCGCCCGGGCAGGTTGTCACACAAGCCCAACAGCAATTCTCTTCCCACCCAGGTCAAACAGACAATCCTATCTTGCAGCTGGACCTTGCTTCAGGGTCTAAAACATGTGAGACCGGTCAGATCTAAGAGTCCGTTCTGTTGATAAAAACAGGTCCCATTGTTGGTAACAACAAGTCTTGCTGTTTGCAGTGCAATAAATCATGTTGCAAGAGTCTTTGGTGTTTGGAACCTGTTTGTGTAACTAGGTGTAGTGAGGGGTAGAGCGTCCAAAGGCTTGTCTGAAAACAGGGATGAGAGGAAAAACGAGTTTGTGGCAGCAAGTGGCGCTGAGATTTGTTGTGGCAATAGAGTTTATAGCCCCCAGCACAGTACCAGGTTGGTCAGAGGGATGCTAGTAAGGGCAGGGTGAAACAAAGGTGACCAACAGAGTACAAAATGGCTGTGATAGATTAAAATGACTGTAACTTATGTGCACATAGAATTTCACCAGACAAGATGGCGCAGGTAATGTTCATAATTGTCATTTTGCTTTTAACAGTGGCCCCTTTGAACATAACTAGCCAGCTTGTCAGTCTATTTCGATCTCCATAATGTCCTGTATCTCTTGATCATACATTACTCTCATTTTTGTTAGCTGAGTGTCCATAGTCTTAGGGTGCAAGGTAGTTATGCAAACATAACACAGAGGTGGTATACAGTGTATATCCAAACAACAACCACATATTGTCAATACTGGGACCAAGAGAATCATTGATATTTTCCAACCCCACTCCTTCAAGATGCCCCAAAGCCAACTTCCAACTGTCCAAGTCTCTGATCCTTGATGAATTTCTGAAGTTAGTCTATGGAGATGTTCGATTACTTCATAGACAGAAGGTGAATTATCAGGAATGTATACACAGCAGCTGGCACCGATGATGCGGCATGCTCCTCCACGGTCCGCTAGTACCACGTCCAGGACCATGCGATTTTGCAGGGTAACCAGACGGACCGCTTGGAGCTCAGCAGTGTTGTTGGTGAGGATGCCAGCAGTGATGTTCAGGGCGGTCTCTACCGCTTGGGACAGATGTCTGATGGCTCGGCTGTTTGCCATCGGACCCCATAGCGGGACGAGCCCTTTTGCTGCGTCGAGGAACTGTGATGAGGCAGAGTCTGCTTGATCAATGTCTTTAGAACGCTTTTCTCGATGATGCTCTGCAGGGGCTGTGTAGGTTGGTGGCAAAACAAAGGCGATGTAGCATGTGCCCCCCAGTTTCTTGGGAGCCAGGTGTAGGCTTTGGTTCCACAAACAAAGTACATATTGGGTGATGCAACAAGCGCTGGGGGTTGGCAGTGTTCAAAGTCCTTACAATGCTACAGGTGCTGTGACCCACATTCTTAGTCCCACGGCCTTCAATGCATACAAGGCCAGAGACGTTCACCACAGATAGGGCCACAGTCAGTGTTGCAGCAGTTCTTTTCTTCAGGTAGGAAAATGTGGCTCTGTTAGGATTATTGAACACTTGCATTTCCACTCGTTCTTTGGCGGAGACATCAATCTGGAATGTCGCATTGAAGGTGTGAGGGCAGAAGGGGGCGGCTGTCGTTCCTGTTTTGTTTCGCCAGAACTCGTTGTAGAACTGGGCGATTGTTCCGTCGGAAGTGGCATTGTCTTTGTAACTTTCTTGTAGGAGCATCATCCAGGCAAGGCAAGATCCGTGAATAGAAAAGGGCGAAGGGATGAAAGGGATGAAATGTTCAGTGGCATGTGGTAACAGCCCACAGACCCAACAGTTGGTAGCATTGGTGGCAAGATTGTGCTGGTGCAACATCTGCATGAAAGAATTATTCCAGAATTCTTTGCGTCGTTCTTGGAGATGTGGCGGTAGTGATACCAGGTAGTGTTCTTTCTTGGTGGTTGGTTGCATGGTGGGTGACAATGTTCTGTATGCAGGTGCATTCTCTTCAATGATCCAGAGTGCGACCATTAGCAGGAGACAGGTGAGAAATGCAGCTACAAGTGCAATTGTCTTTGTGCTGTGCAGGTTAGCAGTCTTGGTGTCTTGTGGTTTTGCAGGTGTTCAGTTTCTTCCATCATCTTCGAGGAGCTCAACAACTGTTAGGACCACAGACTTTTGTCTGGCGCTTTCCTGGTAGCGTTGTTTGACTGTGCTACCGATCTGAGACCTTGACTCAGTTAGTGGCCTGGTCGTTGGAGCTCCCTCCGTTCGTCGATCTTAGGTTGTACCCTTTCCTGGATGGCACCGTGGGGTCGGGAAATTCTGATAGTTCAAGGGTGTCTTCTTGTGGGTAGCAACTCAGAGCTGGTCGGTCTCTCGCGAGTACTTCCTCTTGCACCTCCACCCCTTCACAGGTTGCCAGGGTTGGAGGGACTCGTTTGCAGTGATGGGCATGCAGCCAGTTCCGTTTTCCTTTCACTCGGAGGGCAGTTTGGGTGGTGATCAGGACTTGCCAGGGGCCCGTCCACCTAGGCTCCAGATTCTTCGTTCTTTGGAAGTTGCGGATCAAACATGGTCGCCTGGCTTTATTTCATGTCCCGGGCCCCTGGATACGTCAGGCAAAGCTTGCTGCACCTGTTGCTGGATAATTGTTAGCTCGTTTGTCAATTTATGCAAGTAATCTGCGTAGTTCTGTCTCCTGCCGTGGCTCGGGCAGTAACGTCTGCTAGTGCATTTCCCTGTCCAATGAGATCAGTCACTTTCCTATGTGCTTGGCATTTTATCACTGCTAACTTCTTGGGGAGGAGGACTGCTTGCGTCAAGGCGGAGACTAAATCTCCATGCAGGATGGGTGTACCGTGTGAAGTCAGGAACCCTCTTTCTTTCCATAAGATCCCAAAATGGTGAACCACCCCGAAGGCATATTGGCTGTCGGTGTATATGTTAACTGTCGTGTCAGTCGCTAAGATCGGTCGGGACAAAGGGTTGGTGGAGGGCGTACCATCAAATCCTATTGAGGTCACATGTGAGCCTGACAAGGGTGCCCTTGGAATCAGTCGTTTGGATAGTGCACTACGTGTTGCTCCTGTGTCTACCAGAAATGGCGACTTTGTGCCCAGGACCTCAGTGGTAACATAAGGGCCTTGCTGATCAACATAGAGCTAGACTGGATCCCTCCCTTGCCCCTGGCTGTCCTATGCAAAGTCGTACGTATTGTCATAATCTGTCTGTTGGTACTGATTCTGTTTGGGATGGTCAAATGTGTTCACTCTTCCTGGCCTTTCCTCGCTTGCTTCACTCGTGTACCCTCTCCCACGTCCTCTTCCTCTCTGTCCACTTGCTATTTCCCTCGCCCCTCTGCCCCTACCAGCTCCTAACAAAGCCGGGCATTGGGTTTTCCAGTGTCCATATTCTTTGCAAAATGCACATTGATCCTGTCCTAGGTCTTGGCGTCCGACATATGATGTCGATGAATTGTTTCTAGGTGGCTGTACTCTAGGGGTATTCTGCTGGTATCCTCCCCTATATTGCTCCCTTCCTGTATTCGCCCCCTGGAGTTGTGCTACCATTACCCTTTCCTTCAAGTCCTTCTTTTTCCTTTCTGTAGCCCTGTCATTTTCGTTTTTCTGATGCTCATAGTACTGGGCCATTTGGAGAATGGCCGCCGGTTTGGATGCTGCCCAACTACTTTCGCTGGCTTGTAATTTCTGGGATACATCTGGTAGTAGTCCTTTGACATAGTTCTGCACAAATAAGTGGTGTCCGGTTGCGGTGGACATGTCTTGTCCACTGTAATCGGAGAACACCGTTTAAAATCTGGAGAAATACTCTGAGACATCCTCTTGTGGTTTCTGGCGGCACGCGGTTACTATGGACCAGTCTATCTTTTCTCTGGGATCAGCGTTTTCACTTTCTGCACTATTTTGTCAGGGAGGTCCAATATTGCTTTAACCGGTTTTTGACCAGGGTTCCGCTGTTTATCTAGTGTGTTAAGTTGTTCCCAGGTATGACCAAGCAGTTCGGTATGGTCTATTTTCCTAATCTGTTTCCACACATCTGCTGGCAAACATAACCTGAAGAACAAGTCTATGTCGGCAAGTGTCATTATTGTTGATCCCAGAGCGGTACCTAGCTCGGTGTAAAAGGCGGTGGGGTTCTTTCGTAAATCCGGTAAAGATTTACGGAACGTCAAAATGTCCTGTCTGTCCCATGGTTGATACACCCAATTGTAGACCACCCTTCCTCTAGCATCTTGATGTTTCATATCGTCATGAGTCCCTTGTCCTCTAGGAGGTACCCAATAAGGGGCAGCTTCTTTTATCGGCATCATGCTATCTGGTTTTTCCACCGGGGTCCTGCTATCTTAGATGTCCTGTCCTTATCTATCCGTCCTTGTTCCACGAGGTGACGGAATACCTCCAGTGTGGATGAAAAGAGTTCTGTAACATCGTTGTCGCCTTCATCTCCGGTGTCTACCTTCCTATAGAGAGCCACTAGCCGCTCGGGCCCTACATCTTGGTACTTCTCTTCATATGCAGTAAGAGTGTGGTAACAGAGACGTACAATAAAGTATCATTTGCGGTTTTCAACATAGGAGTTGCATATGTCAGTTATATACTCTTCTGTCTCCTTCCTATCTATGAGGGATTTAACTACTTTATCAATGCCTGCTCGCTCATTTTTACTTAATCGCGGGACCCTGGGCGCTCCTTTTTCTTTTGATCCTACCTCTACTACTGTATCCTTTGATGAGGCATTTGGTGTGGGTGACTCGGTGGGAGCAGAGGCGGTGGAGACTGAGGCGATCGTGCCATCTCCGGCTATACTTTGGTGGTCCTGTCATTGTACCACGGGATGAGTAGGGGCGTAAGGGGGTGGCATGTATATGATTGGGGGACCTAACAATAAATCATCATCTACCCTTTGTTTTGCTGGTAACTTGGGGTAAAGAGTCGAGGTCGTTCTAACAGGGCATTGATCTGATATTTTTGATTCCTGTTCCTTTTTATCGATTTCCTTTTCTTTTAGTTTTTCTTCTAATCTTTTACAGGCTTGGTAAGCTGATTTTCGCATTTCTTTATCTTGTCTAGCTTCGTCCCTTTTCTTTCTTTGAGCTGCCTCTTTTCGCCATAAGCCAAAACTGTCAAACATGGCTGGTCTAGTTTTCTTTTTGTGGAGAGCTAATTCTAACGTTTCTATTTTAGCGGGATCGAAAGATCCCGTCAGTGGCCACTGATTTACCCGGTCCTTCCTAGTGTATTTATGCCATAGTTTGCTATAAGCTACGCTGGCTAATCCATACTTTACGTACATGTCCTTGTTAGGGGTGCCTTCCGGCGGTGCCGGCTGACTGACCTCTAACGAACGGTCTGGTCCAAAACAATTACAATCAAACAATCTAGAGAAAACAGGCATGACGTATTTATCGGTCAAAATGAATATCTCAATCAATCAATTTAGACAAAAAGTCTGCACTACCTGTCCTTCGCTGCCTGCAAAGAGAGAGAATATTCCTATTCTTTGTTGTTTGCAAGCAGGGAAATGTCGCAAATAACTCAATATCAAAAAAGGAATACTAGTATTTCAATCAAACTATTCAATCAATGTAAGTCGTTTTTTTTTCAC
This sequence comes from Calotriton arnoldi, assembly GCA_963921515.1. Classification (NCBI taxonomy): domain Eukaryota; kingdom Metazoa; phylum Chordata; class Amphibia; order Caudata; family Salamandridae; genus Calotriton; species Calotriton arnoldi. The sequence continues at coordinate 140,946 of CAWUFW010019620.1, forward strand.
GACCTTACCCGGACCGTATGGACAGTTCTTAGTCTTCCCCTTCCAGCGCCTGGTTGTCCTCTCACTCCAACAATCAATGCGGCGTTCCTCTAAGGTCCCAGTCAGGACCGCAGGTCACTCGAGAGAGGTCCGTTCGGAACCGGTGAAGTTCAGTCGATCGGCAGCCAGACAAGGGTCTTCTCAGGCAGGTATACCCCAATCGTTTAGTTGTTCACTCCGTCGTTAGGACCTCTCTACCGGACCCGTGCGTCGCTGATGGGCCCCTACGCTTGGGCGCCAATTTGTGAAAGGCAGCGAGTCTTCTAAGACCCACAATGCTGCCCGGTGCAGGGTTCCACCTCTAATTCACTTTGGGTTCGCTATCAAAATAATGAGGCAAGCGCTGGAAACTGGAAGAGAAGAAAATGGTTTATTTCTCATGAGGAGATCACGTCAACTGAGACACCGGGATGTCTGAGGGAAGTGGTCTGCTGATAACTCCTTTGGCTCTTCCTTTTATACAGGTTTGACACAATGCATTTGTTTGATCAGCATGGTTACACAAGCTTGGGGTCCCCGCCCCGGGCAGGTTGTCACACAAACCCAACAGCAATTCTCTTCCCACCCAGGTCAAACAGACAATCCTATCTTGCAGCTGGACCTTGCTTCAGGGTCTAAAACATGTGAGACCGGTCAGATCTAAGAGTCCGTTCTGTTGATAAAAACAGGTCCCATTGTTGGTAACAACAAGTCTTGCTGTTTGCAGTGCAATAAATCATGTTGCAAGAGTCTTTGGTGTTTGGAACCTGTTTGTGTAACTAGGTGTAGTGAGGGGTAGAGCGTCCAAAGGCTTGTCTGAAAACAGGGATGAGAGGAAAAACGAGTTTGTGGCAGCAAGTGGCGCTGAGGTTTGTTGTGGCAATAGAGTTTATAGCCCCCAGCACAGTACCAGGTCGGTCAGAGGGATGCTAGTAAGGGCAGGGTGAAACAAAGGTGACCAACAGAGTACAAAATGGCTGTGATAGATTAAAATGACTGTAACTTATGTGCACATAGAATTTCACCAGACAAGATGGCGCAGGTAATGTTCATAATTGTCATTTTGCTTTTAACACCGCTGCAGCTGAGGAGCTGTGCCGCTGAGTGCCCGCATTTGCCATCCTACGGAAATCATCGCTATCGCGGGCCACTGCAGCTGAGGAGCTATGCTGCTGAGTGCCCGCATTTGCCATCCTACGGAAATCATCGCTATCGCTATTGTGGGCCGCTGCAGCTGAGGAGCTGTGCCGCTGAGTGCCCGCATTTGCCATCCTACGAAAATCATCGCTATCGCTATTGTGGGCCGCTGCAGCTGAGGAGCTGTGCCGCTGAGTGCCCGCATTTGCCATCCTACGGAAATCATCGCTATCGCTATTGTGGGCCGCTGCAGCTGAGGAGCTGTGCCGCTGAGTGCCTGCATTTGTGTCCTACGAGAATCATCGCTATCGCGGGCCGCTGCAGCTGAGGAGCTGTACCGCTGAGTGCCCGCACTAGTCACCACTTCCAGGATCTTGTTACCACCTGCGTGTGCCGCTGGGTGCCCGCCTTTAAGCCCCGTCCCAGGATTATCGTGAGTGCACGCCGCGGACCGCTACAGCCGGGAGCTGTGGCCGCTGCGAGTCCGCCTGTCATCACCGCGGCTTCCTTGTGAAGCTGCGTGCCGTGCCCCTTTACATCTCAGGTACATTGTGCATCACCGGGTCGCGTGGACCCCGGCCCCGAACTAAGTCCGTTCCACCCCCGTTTCGAGTGCCTTTATTGCTTTTGAAGTGAATCTGTAATTGTGTGCATTGTGGCTCCTTGAGTGCTTTTAGCCTCGTGTTCAGTCTATATAAAGATAACTATTTTTCTATAACTACTTGTGGTGTCCGTTTGTAGCGTCTCTCCTGTGTTATTGTGTATGGTCATAAATGCTTCACACACTGCCTCTGAGATAGGCCTGTCTGCTCGTGCTACGTTACCACAGGGTTGAGCAGGGGTTATCAAAGGGTGTAGCCCCCTTACTCTGACTTAGGAAGAAGGCTCCCTATTGGCGCCAGCCGCGGCCAACTAGAGATCCCCATTTCTAACATTGGTGGTCAGCGGTGAGGATCAAGACTTGCATTTGTGATCCACATACAATAACCAGTGTACGCTACTAGTGAGTGTAGGCCTAGGCGCAACCACGTACGGTTTGATTTTGTTCTATTGTCGATTGTAATTGCCAGTTATGTCTACAACGGGTAGGCCAACGTCCAATGCTTCGGAGGATCTCATCTTTGAGGAAGAGAGGTTACAAACCTACACTGCCAAACAGCTAAAGTCTTTTTGCAAGCGATTCACAGTCCCTGTTGCGGGTCTCTCTAGGAAGGAGGAGTATCAGAAGGCCCTTAAGGCCTGGTTAGAAGCGAGAGAGTCCGCTAGGAATGAGGGAGAGAATGCTGGAGGGCAGCAGGATGACGAAGTGGATTTAGTGGGAGGTAAAGCACTTTCCAATCCAGGTACTAGTGTGTCCTCAAAGGGTCTGTCTCCAGAAGAGATGGAGGACAGGGAGAGAGATAGGAGGCATAGTTTGGAGATGGCCAAATTAGAAGGTCAGAAGGACCTAGAGAGTAAAAAATTGGATATTGAGAATAACAGGTTGGCATTTGAACTTGAGAAAATGAAACTGGAGCATGAGAGAGTATTGAGGGAGCTGGAGATCAAGGCTAAGAGCTTAGAGATCTCCCCCTCTGGTGGCAGCATACCGTTAGTACCTACAGAGAGTAGAGTGTATATACCCAAGGATGTCATCAAGGATTTCCATAAGAGTGAGGATATTGGGCAATGGTTTGCCGCATATGAGATAGCCATGGTGTCCCACCGGGTCCCTGAGAAGGATTGGGGAGCCGGGTTGTGAGGACGCTTTGTGAGTGATGGGAGGGATACCCTGTTGGATCTGCCTGAAGAGAGCAGGATGGTGTATGCCCATATGAAAGAGACCTTGATGACACAATATGGTTTAACCCCAGAAATGTACAGGCAGAGATTTAGAACCTGTAAGAAGTTAGAGGGTACCACTTGGGTCGAATATGTGTCTTTTTTTGCAGAGCAATGGATCGCTGGGTAAAGGGTAGCAAAGTGGAAACTTTTGAGCAACTGTATGATTTGTTTGCATGGGAGCATTTAACTAGTAACTGTTTTCCAGAGCTACACCAGCACCTTGTTGATAGCAAGCTAACTAACCCTAGGAAGCTTGCTGAGGAGGCGGACCGCTGGGTGAGCACCCGGGTTCGCAAGGGTCCTGTGGGAGACTTCGCCAAAGGTGGGCAGGGTCCCCAGCAGAGAAGTGGGGGACAGGGGTAAACCGAGGGAGTTCCAGAGAGGGCCCCAAAGTAATTCCTAAGGGAACCAAGGAGTGGTGTCCCAGTCTCCCCTGAGAAGAAGCCAGTGCCCCCGACAGGTAGGCATGTTCATAGGGGCCCCTTACTTGTTTTAAATGTGGTCAAGTGGGCCACCGGTATTATGATCCCCAGTGTCCCCAGAGGGACCTCAATGCCCCACCCCGCGCACCACCCGCCAGCTTGCTAGTGTAGCCCTGGGAGGGGAGGAGATGGGTGCCCAGGGTGGGTGGGATCCCGTGGGATTGAACCTTGTCTCGCTAGGAGACTTTGAGAAGGTCCCTAACCCCACGCTGCCTGATAACACTAAGAAGTACAGGCAGTGGGTGACCATCAATGGCCATAGGGTGGAGGCTCTGAGGGACACCGGAGCTAGTGTGACTGCTGTCAGCTCCTGGTTGGTGTCCAAAGAGCAGGATGTCCCCCATGCATTCTGCCCAGTAGTGTCAGCAGACAACCCTGAGAGCCAGTGTGAGGTGGCTCAGGTTCCCTTTGAGTGGGGGGGGGGGTCTCAGGAACTCTTCAAGTAGCTGTGAGGCCAGCCATGCCGGTAGACTGTCTGTAGGGCAACGATTTAGAAAACTCCCCATGGGCTACGGTGGAGAGGAAATCTCACTTGGAAATGTTGGGTCTGCCTGAGTGGGCGTGTGTACCCCACTCGGTCCATGGCAGCCAGTAAGGACGTTCAGAAGGACTTGGAGCCTGAAAGTATGGCCCAGGCCCCTGCCTTACAGAGAAGGGGTAGGGGGCGTGGGAAACCGGCCCCCATAGTTCCCACGGTCCAGGAAGGAGCAGACCTTGAGGGGGATGCCCTGGAGCCTACAGGGGAACAGGTAGCCGAACTGGGGGACCTGCCTGAGCTGACCCATTGGCAGCAGGAAGGAGGGCCCACCAGGGTGGAATTTTGTGAACAGCAGAAAACGTGCCCTTCTCTCGAGGGGCTGCGGCGACAGGCTGCAGCCCAGGCAGCAGGTCATCAGTCAGGGTCACATCTGATCTATTGGGAGAATGACCTCCTTTACAGCGAGCCTAAGGTTGCTGAGCCTGGGTCAGCCCGTGTGCTGGTGGTACCCCAGTGCTTCAGAGCCTTCCTACTGGGGTTGGCTCATGATGTGCCATTGGCAGTACATCTGGGGTAGACCAAGACCTTCGAGAGCCTGGTCACCCACTTTTTTTGGCCCCAGATGCGCAGGAGCTCAGATGCTCACTGCAGGACATGTGAGACTTGCCAGGCAAGTGGGAAGAGTGGGGGGAAGATCAAAGCCCCACTCCAGCCCTTTCCAGTTTTCAGTACCCCGTTCGAGCGAGTGGGCATTGACATTGTGGGGCCTCTGGACCCCAAGACAGCCATGGGCAACAGGTTCATCCTGGTCTTGGTGGACCATGCCACCCAGTACCCTGAAGCCATCCCACTCCGGACAGTGACGGCCCCCGTGGTGGGACGTGCACTGATGGGGATTTTCTCCCGTGTGGGGTTCCCCAGAGAGGTGGTATCTGATAGGGGTACTAACTTCATTTCCAAATATATGAAGTCTCTGTGGGAGGAGTTTACCACCCCTTACCACCCCCAAGGGAATGGGCTGGTTGAGAGATTCAACCGGACCCTCAAAGGCATGATTATGGGCCTAGAAGAGACCATGAGGCGTAAGTGGGACATCCTTTTGCCATGCCTGTTGTTTGCTTACCGTGAGGTGCCACAGAAGTCCCTAGGGTTCAGCCCCTTTGAACTACTCTATGGTCACCCGGTAAGAGGGCCTCTGAGTCTGGTCAAGAAAGGCTGGGAGCAATCTCCCAGGAAACCTCCCCAGGATGTGTTTAGTTACATGCTGGCCTTCAGGAACCAGACTCGGCGTATCAGAAAGCTTGCTGAGGCAAATCTGGAAGCCAGCCAGGAAGAGATGAAACGTTGGCACGATCAGAATGCCACTCTGATTGAGTTTCAGCCTGGTCAAAAGGTTTGGGTCATGGCCCCAGTGGAGCCTTGTGCGCTCCAAGATAAGTGGACCGGACCATTTGAGGTGGTGGAGCGCAAGAGTCCTGTTACCTACTTGGTGGACTTGCGGTCTCCCCGGAACCCCTTGGGGGTCCTGCACGTCAACCGCCTGAAGCCCCACGTTGAGAGGTCCGAAGTGGGCATGCTCCTGGCCACAGATGCTGGGATGGAGGAGGAGAGTGAGCCTCTTCCTGACCTCCTGTGTGCAAAGGAGCAAGACGGGTCAGTGGAGGGTGTGGTCCTCTCCGCCACACTGACCCCTGAGCAACAGAGTGATTGTCGCCAACTGTTGGGACAATTCAGTGATCTGTTCTCCCTGGTGCCTAGTGTCACTGATTGGTGTGTCCACGATGTGGACACTGGGGACAGTCCTCCTGTTAAGCACAAGGCTTACCGAGTGACTGACCGGGTTAGGGCATCCATTAAGGAAGAGGTTTCCAAAATGTTTGCTTTAGGGGTGATTGAGTCCTCTAGCAGCCCTTGGTCCAGCCCAGTGGTCTTGGTACCAAAAGCTGCAGCGCCTGGTGCCACCCCAGAACTTCGGTTCTGCGTGGACTACCGAGGTCTCAATTCAGTCACAAAGACTGACACGCACCCCATCCCCAGAGCTGATGAGCTCATAGATCGGCTAGGGGCTGCACGGTACCTCAGCACGTTTGATTTGACGTCTGGGTATTGGCAGATCGCCTTAACTGATGGGGCAAAGGAGAGGTCTGCATTCTCCACACCAGATGGGCACTACCAGTTCAGGGTGATGCCCTTTGGGATGAAGAATGCCCCTGCCACCTTTCAGAGGTTGGTCAACAGGGTGTTGGATGGGCTGGAAGATTTCAGTGCCGCCTACCTGGATGACATTGCAGTGTTTAGTTCCTCATGGGAGGACCACCTGCGCCACCTCTGGGAAGCGTTGATGGCACTGCGAAGGGCAGGCCTCACAATCAAGGCAAGTAAGTGCCAGATTGGGCAGGGTTCTGTGGTGTACTTGGGACACCAGGTGAGGAGCGGCCAGGTGGCGCCCCTACAGCCCAAGATTGAAACCATCCTGGCTTGGGAGCCCCCCAAGGGTGAATAGACATAATATCGAATTGTAAATATCGAATTGCAGTAATATCGAAGTTGTAATATCGAATGTCTCATAATATCGAATACATGAATATCGTAGTCAAAAATATCGTTTTTTCTTTTATTTAAAAAATATCGAAGTATAAAATATCGAACAAGTAATATCGTCAGTAGATAATATCGAATTGTTAGTGTTGTAAAAAATATCGACAAAAAATATAGAAAGTGTAAAATATCATTTTTTTATTAATATTTAAATATTCTGTATTGTTATTAATTTTGTATTATTTTAATTGTTTGAATATTTGTTTGAAATTGTATACAATTTTTTTTAGTAACATATGTTTTAGGAGCGGGATGTTTTGTTATTAGGGGATAAGGGTGTGGAGTATTTTAAAAATATTAGTGTAAATTTAGATATTAATTTACATTTTTTTTAAATTAGAAATTATTTTCAAAAACGAAATTTATATTAAAAATATAAAATATATGTTTTGTTTTAGGAGCGGGATGTTGGGTTATTAGGGGATAAGGGTGGGGAGTATTTTAAAAATATTAGTTTAAATTTAGATATTAATTTAATATTTTGTAAAATAGAAATTAATTTGAAAAACGAAAATTATATAAAAAATATAAAATATATGGGTTTTTTTTATGAGCGGGATGTTGGGTTATTAGGGGATAAGGGTGGGTAGTGTTTTAAAAATACTAGGATAAAGTTTACATATTAATTAAATTAATTTAAAATTAGAAATTATTTACAAAAACGAAATTTAGAATAAAAATATAAAAAGTATGTTTTCTTTTAGGAGTGGGATGTTGCGTTAATTGGGGATAAGGGTGGGTAGTATTTTAAAAATATTAGTATAAAATTGATATATGAAATGAAAATTTCGAATTGTGGAAATAATTTAAAATATGAAATTTAAATTTAAAATTTAAAAATAATTTTTTGTTTTTAGAGTGGGATATTGTGTTATTAGGGGAGAAGGTTGGGGAGTGTTTTAAAATTAGTTATATGAATTGATATATTTAAATAAAAAGTTTAAATAGAAAATTAAAAAAAATTAGAAAGTGAAATTATAAAAAGGAAATATATTTTTTTTAGAAGTGTGATGTTGTGTTATTAGGGGATAAGGGTGGGGAGTGTTATTTAAATATTATTCTAAAATTAATTATTAAATTCAAATTTAAAAAATTGAAATTTATTTGAAGAAATAAAGTTAATTAAAAATAGAAATTATAGGTTTTTTTAGTACTGGGATTTTGGGTTATTAGGGTAAATGGTGAGGTTGTTAAAATAGTAAAATATATATATTTAGTGTCCAGCATCTTCCTGACTTAATACTGACTGGAGTGGGAATAGTAATTTTTATGTGTTTAATGTCCAGCACCTTCCCAGACTTAATACTGACTGGAGTGGGAATAGTAATTTATATATGTTTAATGTCCAGCATCTTCTCTGACTTAATTTTGACTGGAGTGGGAATAGTAATTTTATATGTTTAGTGTCCAGCAACTTCCCTGACTTAATACTGACTGCAGTGGGAATAGTAATTTTTATGTGTTTAATGTCCAGCACCTTCTCTGACTTAATACTGACTGAAGTGGGAATAGTAATTTTTATGTGTTTAATGTCCAGCACCTCCCCAGACTTAATACTGACTAGAGTGGGAATAGTAATTTTTATGTGTTTAATGTCCAGCCTTTTCCCTGACTTAATACTGACTGGAGTGGGAATAGTAATTTATATATGTTTAATGTCCGGCACCTTCCCTGAGTTAATACTGACTGGAGTGGGAATAGTAATTTTTATGTGTTTAATTTTCAGCACCTTCTCAGACCTAATACTGACTGGAGTAGGAATAGTAATTTATATATGTTTAATGTCCAGCACCTTCCCTGACTTAATTTTTATTGGAGTGGGAATAGTAATTTTATATGTTTAGTGTCCAGCATCTTCCCTGACTTAATACTGACTGGAGTGGGAATAGTAGTTTTTATATGTTTAATGTCCAGCACCTTCCCAGACTTAGGGGCCGATTCCGATTCGGGCCGGAAAAAATACTGACCGACTCGGTACGGGAATTTAGTCCGACCGACTCGGACCGGCGCCGTACGACCCGGGTAGTATGATGAAATGCATGTGAAATCCGACCGACTCGGACGGAATACAAAACGACCAACCGAGCAGGACGGAAACAAGCCATCCGGCCGGGAAATCACTCGAAACGAACCGACCGACACGCACTCGGATTGAACCCGAACGAAACGTACCTGCTAACTCCGACCCGCGTAGTACAATGCTGTGCGTGCAAAACACGACCGACTCGCCCGGAGCACAAGCCGTACGACCGACACGCATACAAAACCCAGCCGAAGCAACCCAATACTCCGCGACCGACTCGTACGCCGCATATGAAACCTAGCTGACACACAGCGGGAACGAGTCGGACAAGATCGCACCAGACAACTGCAGCGTCCTACTCGGACACAAGAACGACTCCTACATGCACCAAAAACACCAAGGAAAAATTTGAAAAAAAAGGGCCAAACAAGCAACCACTAAGCCAATAAATACAGGGAGGGAAAAAAAATGGAACAAGGACACACCTCCAACTCCAGCTACATAAAGGCCACAAATCCCTACCATGATCCTTTGCAAATTCCACTGACCTGCCAGACAGAACACCATCACACAGCAACCACAGACACACTCACAGCTCATACATCACACAAGCCACACACCATTACCACACCTACAAATAGCACCCTCACACACACTCAGCTAAACCTACACTCACACACCCCCACTTGCACACACACACACATCAATCACCACCACCACCCATCACCATGCCCCCAAAGAAGAACCATAAGTTCCTAGATTGTGAATTGGAAGTCCTGGTAGACGAGATACTCAGGGTAGAGCCACAGTTGTTTGGTACATTGGTACAAAAGACCCCCATGTCGCAGAAAACCAAGATGTGGGCGAGGATTGTCGACAGGGTGAACGCACAATCACCATGTTTGCGCACAAAGGAAGACATCCAGAACAGGTGGTATGATGTGCGCAGGAGGGTCCGGGACCTACTAAAAAGGACTACCTCCTCAGCCAGCACACCGGCAGTGGCCCTCCTGCAAAACCAGTATACCTCAGGCCCTGGGAGGAGAAGGTGCGGGCCATCCTACCACCAGTGAGCGTATACGGACTAACAGACATCCCAGAGCCTGGTGAGTACACAACTAATATATACAATATGGTGTGACAACACACACACATCACAGTCAAGGGATAGGCAAACCATGCACACTTAGCAAATACACAGCAACCAAAAGATATTCATCCCAAGATGTGAATGCTAGTCAGACAAACACAATACCTGCCATCTCATAGTGATATGTAACTGTGTCATGAGATCTACAAACCTAACAACAAATACAGCAAGGCAGTGGCACAAATAGAACCAACAAACACTCCCAGATATTTACCCACCACTAGAACACCACCTCACAGGGAAGCTCACTCAAAGGAAGGAATTCTGTGTATGCTGGTCAAGTCAGTGTAGCCAATAGCATGATGGGAGTGGTAGTCACAGATATTGGTCACACCCACAATTCGCCCATCAACACCACTCTGAACCATGCTCACATCACAGGGAGTGGAAAACAACTGACAAGATGGCTGACACTGGCTACTGCTGTGGGGAGCACAAGGCCCTGCTGGGAACTGTGCACCAACAAACAGCAGAACACCACTGCCTGACATCCTGAAAGCCAACTTGCACTCCCTGCAATGCAAGCACGTTGCATGGTGGGATATCTGGCTGGGTGGGAAGGAGGACTGACAGCACTGACCATAGTTACAAGCAGCTCTCCTCACACACCCCTCAACACTAACTCCACATAACCCACCTGGGAGAATGCAATGCCTCACAGCCTAACTGAAGATCCCACAAAGAACCACCACCCTGGGTTATGCTGTGTGAAGCACAGGGACACTCTTGGGACTTGTAGCCAAACAACTGCCAGGACAACACACCCAGCCATCCTGTCAGCACAGGCACCCCACCCCACAGGGAAGCAGAGTCAAAAGGAAGGAAGGATGGGCATGCTGGGAAGGGGGTGGAGGCAATAGCATGATGGGAGTTGTAGGCACAGATATTGGTCACCCTCACAATTGGCCCATCAACACCACTCTGAACCATGCTCACATCACAGGGAGTGGATAAGGACTCACAAGATGGCTGACACTGGCTACTGCTGTGGGGAGCACAAGGCCCTGCTGGGAACTGTGCACCAACAAACAGCAGAACACCCCTGCCTGACATCCTGAAAGCCAACTTGCACTCCCTGCAATGCAAGCACGTTGCATGGTGGGATATCTGGCTGGGTGGGAAGGAGGACTGACAGCACTGACCATAGTTACAAGCAGCTCTCCTCACACACCCCCTCAACACTAACTCCACATAACCCACCTGGGAGAATGCAATGCCTCACAGCCTAACTGAAGATCCCACAAAGAACCACCACCCTGGGTTATGCTGTGTGAAGCACAGGGACACTCTTGGGACTTGTAGCCAAACAACTTCCAAGACAACACTCCCAGCCATCCTGTCAGCACAGGCACCCCACCCCACAGGGAAGCAGAGTCAAAAGGAAGGAAGGATGGGCATGCTGGGAAGGGGGTGGAGGCAATAGCATGATGGGAGTTGTAGGCACAGATATTGGTCACCCTCACAATTGGCCCATCAACACCACTCTGAACCATGCTCACATCACAGGGAGTGGATAAGGACTCACAAGATGGCTGACACTGGGTACTGCTGGGGGGGAGCACAAGGCCCTGCTGGGAACTGTGCAACAACCAACAGCAGGACACCACTGACTGACATCCTGAAAGACAACTTGCACTCCCTGCAATAGAAGCACGTTCCATGGTGGGATATCTGGCTGGGTGGGAAGGAGGACTCACAGCACTAACCAAAGTTACAAGCACCTCCCCTCACACCCCCCCTCAACACCAACTCCACATAACCCACCTGGGAGAATGCAATGCCTCACATCCTAACTGAAGATCCCACAAAGAACCACCACCCTGGGTTATGCTGTGTGAAGCACAGGGACACTCTTGGGACTTGTAGCCAAACAACTGCCAGGACAACACTCCCAGCCATCTTGTCAGCACAGGCACCCCACCCCACAGGGAAGCAGAGTCAAAAGGAAGGAAGGATGGGCATGCTGGGAAGGGGGGTGGAGGCAATAGCATGATGGGAGTTGTAGGCACAGATATTGGTCACCCTCACAATTGGCCCATCAACACCACTCTGAACCATGCTCACATCACAGGGAGTGGATAAGGACTCACAAGATGGCTGACACTGGGTACTGCTGTGGGGAGCACAAGGCCCTGCTGGGAACTGTGCACCAACAAACAGCAGAACACCACTGCCTGACATCCTGAAAGCCAACTTGCACTCCCTGCAATGCAAGCACGTTGCATGGTGGGATATCTGGCTGGGTGGGAAGGAGGACTGACAGCACTGACCATAGTTACAAGCAGCTCTCCTCACACACCCCCTCAACACTAACTCCACATAACCCACCTGGGAGAATGCAATGCCTCACAGCCTAACTGAAGATCCCACAAAGAACCACCACCCTGGGTTATGCTGTGTGAAGCACAGGGACACTCTTGGGACTTGTAGCCAAACAACTGCCAGGACAACACACCCAGCCATCCTGTCAGCACAGGCACCCCACCCCACAGGGAAGCAGAGTCAAAAGGAAGGAAGGATGGGCATGCTGGGAAGGGGGATGGAGGCAATAGCATGATGGGAGTTGTAGGCACAGATATTGGTCACCCTCACAATTGGCCCATCAACACCACTCTGAACCATGCTCACATCACAGGGAGTGGATAAGGACTCACAAGATGGCTGACACTGGCTACTGCTGTGGGGAGCACAAGGCCCTGCTGGGAACTGTGCACCAACAAACAGCAGAACACCACTGCCTGACATCCTGAAAGCCAACTTGCACTCCCTGCAATGCAAGCACGTTGCATGGTGGGATATCTGGCTGGGTGGGAAGGAGGACTGACAGCACTGACCATAGTTACAAGCAGCTCTCCTCACACACCCCCTCAACACTAACTCCACATAACCCACCTGGGAGAATGCAATGCCTCACAGCCTAACTGAAGATCCCACAAAGAACCACCACCCTGGGTTATGCTGTGTGAAGCACAGGGACACTCTTGGGACTTGTAGCCAAACAACTGCCAGGACAACACTCCCAGCCATCCTGTCAGCACAGGCACCCCACCCCACAGGGAAGCAGAGTCAAAAGGAAGGAAGGATGGGCATGCTGGGAAGGGGGTTGGAGGCAATAGCATGATGGGAGTTGTAGGCACAGATATTGGTCACCCTCACAATTGGCCCATCAACACCACTCTGAACCATGCTCACATCACAGGGAGTGGATAAGGACTCACAAGATGGCTGACACTGGGTACTGCTGTGGGGAGCACAAGGCCCTGCTGGGAACTGTGCACCAACAAACAGCAGAACACCACTGCCTGACATCCTGAAAGCCAACTTGCACTCCCTGCAATGCAAGCACGTTGCATGGTGGGATATCTGGCTGGGTGGGAAGGAGGACTGACAGCACTAACCATAGTTACAAGCAGCTCTCCTTACACACCCCCTCAACACTAACTCCACATAACCCACCTGGGAGAATGCAATGCCTCACATCCTAACTGAAGATCCCACAAAGAACCACCACCCTGGGTTATGCTGTGTGAAGCACAGGGACACTCTTGGGACTTGTAGCCAAACAACTGCCAGGACAACACTCCCAGCCATCCTGTCAGCACAGGCACCCCACCCCACAGGGAAGCAGAATCAAAAGGAAGGAAGGATGGGCATGCTGGGAAGGGGGATGGAGGCAATAGCATGATGGGAGTTGTAGGCACAGATATTGGTCACCCTCACAATTGGCCCATCAACACCACTCTGAACCATGCTCACATCACAGGAAATGGATAAGGACTGACAAGATGGCTGACACTGGGTACTGCTGGGGGGAGCACAAGGCCCTGCTGGGAACTGTGCAACAACCAACAGCACAACACCACTGCCTGACATCCTGAAAGACAACTTGCACTCCCTGCAATGGAAGCACGTTCCATGGTGGGATAACTGGGCTGGGGGGAGAAGGAGGCCTGGATGGTAACCAAATACCACCAATGCTGGTCATGCACACACCTCAACATTCACATTGACATGCCACAGGTTGGCAGGACAATGTGCTACACCAATATCACTCTCTGACTGTCACTATTTAGGAGAATGCAATGTCCTGGCCCACATCCAGAGGTACAGTCACAACTGTCAGGTGTTTGAACAATTGATGCCAGTAGAAACATAACATACAATCTGTGTCTCTCCCCAAAACAGGTGATGATGGGGACACAGCAGCAGACCTGGAGGACTCCCTGTCCCAGGCTCCGGGGAACACTGAGCTCACTGGTGTGGATCAGCCTCTGCACTCCGAGGATGGCGAAGAACAAGCTGGACCCTCCGGTGTGAGTCATCATGCAGCACCAGCAGGACCAACATCTGCACCCCCTGCACCCACCCATCCAACAACTGCCAACACACAGGCCACCCCTGCCAACACGGACACACCAAGGACCACAGATGACAACAGCGCAGGGACCCAGGCCCAAACTGGAGCTGGTGACAACGAGCCCAGGAACAACACCCAAGTGGGCCCACGGTCACCTGTGCGTGCCACTGCAGGTCCTCCACGTGTCGCCAGGGGTGGTGGGAGGGGTGGTAGACATAGGTCACTCCTTGCAGAGGGGTCTGGACTGCATGATGACCCACAACTGGCACGCATCGCGGATGCGCACCAGACTAGCACCGGAGAGGTCAGCCAGGTAGTGGGGATCCTCAAGGACATACAACAGCAGCAGGCTGCCCATCATGCCCGCTTGGACTCCCACATGTCCCGTGTCGAGACACACATGTCACGTGTCGAGACACACATGTGTGGCATGGAGTCCAAGTGGGACACATTGGAACAACTGACAGCGGTGCATAGGGACATACTGACATGCCTCTGCCAGATCAGCACCAACATGGCCTCACCTCCCTGTGTGCCCACAACATCTGCTGCTGAAACAACTGCAAGTGCCACAGGGAGGGAGGAGGACTCTGGCAGAGAGTCCCCTGCACCGCCGCAGCCTGCACCTGAGGGTCCCCCCCCCAAGAAGAGGGGCCGTCCGAGGAGGCCAAACTGAGAGGCCGATGGCCATCTACATCCCCCAGGAAGCCAACACCTGTTCTGGAACTTTTCCTCTGTGTGCAAACTGCACGCCCTGTCGAAGCCAAGCCAACTCTCCCACATGACATGGGGAGATCTAGTTGACCAAATGTATCAGATGACTGTGGACTTTACTCTGGACATTTCAGCTACCAAGACTTCCAATTCACATGGGCACTTTGGATTCAAATTTCTATGTACAGCACCCACCATCCTGTGGACCATCCTCACACCTGTATGTAAATAAACTCACCAATACACCATATCTGCCTCTGTTGTGATTCCAACGTGGTTTTTGTCATGTAGATGTTGATCTGCTAAATTACACTGTGCATGCTAACTGCTACAGCAAGTCCAACACTGTCATGTCAGTCATGGCGACGTGACACATATGAGGGAGACACACCACTAGGGCCACAAAACACATACACACCAGGGCCATCAGACTCATCACCTATACTGATGTTGCAACGAAATACAGTGGAATGTACAGACACACCACCTATTCACAGTCACTGTCAACTAGACTACAGGTGCAGTAAGCAAATGTCAGTCAGATGTGTGACTACAGACAACGCACATCCCAAAGTGAAGCACAGGTTTATTACACATTTCCAACATGTTGTTTCCACTACAAATGCAAGCTAATCCAACCTGGCTGTGGCCACAAAGTCAAAAAGTGCAGAAGATAGAAAGTCCAGGGGTGTGTGGCACATCACCTGTAGGGAAACAACTGCTTCCACCTTGGAAGTTGAATCATGGATTCGGGGGATCCAAGTTGATCAGACAACTCTAGCAGCACCCTGTGAAGGACAGACAAGACACACAGTCAAAACCACTGAAGAACAGCACAGAACGGCAATACTCATGTCTAATACATGTCACGAGATAACTACACAAAACCAAGTTAGCATGTCAACACTGTTGGGCAGTACAGACCACCTGCAAGGACACATCGCTGCACGCATGCAGTCAAGTAGCACATGGCCACACTCAAACAGCACCAGAGCACCACACACACATATCATGCAAACTCAATTCATTGACATTACAACCCTCTGGAGACTCACATTCAGCTGAAGAAGTTGGTGATGAGCTGTGTGCGGACATCACCATCATCATCATCATCTTCACTGGCATCGTGACCCAGGCCAGGATCTTCCACAGGTGGGGGACGTTGGTCATCGTCATCCAGGATGAGAGGCAACTCCTTCCGCACTGCCATGTTGTGTAGCATGCAGCAGACGATGACAATCTTGCACACCTTTGCTGGGGCATATGGGAGGGCCCCTCCTGTCTTGTCCAGGCAGCGGAAGCGGCTCTTCAGGAGACCAAAGGTCCGCTCGATCACCCTCCTCGTCCGACCATGTGCCTCATTGTAGCGCATCTGGGCTGGTGTCACAGGGTTCCTGAGGGGTGTCAGCAACCACAGCATGTTGGGGTATCCCGAATCACCTACAGACAGACAATTGCACATTAGCCGATTTGAAAATGTGTGCGGAAAACAACATAGCAGAACACACATAATGGTACAAAGTCAGTACACACCAACAAGCCAGGCACGCTGGTTCGGCATCTGTGACATCATCCTCGGGATGCGACTACTCCTCATCACGTAGGCATCGTGTGCCGAACCGGGGAAATGGGCACACACATGTGTGATGGTCATATCTGCAAGACATACCACCAGAGCATTGATCGAATGGTAATGTTTACGGTTCCGGTATGCCTGCTCATGTGCCTGTGGTGGTATCAAAGCCACATGTGTCCCATCAATGGAGCCAATTACATGTGGCATCCTCCCCAGGGCATAGAAGTCACTCTTGATGTCAGTGAGTCGTTGACGTGTTGGGAAATAGATGTACTGGTTCAGGTATCTCAACATTGCCCCCAATACATCGCGTAGCACACAGCTGAACATAGTCTGTGAAATCCCACCAGTAGTTGCCACAGTGTGTTGAAAGGTACCGGTGGCAAAGAAGTGTAGGGCTGCCATCACCTTCACCTTGGGGGTCAGCGCTGTAGGATTCGGCCGGCCAGGCTGCACATGTGGGTCCAACCGCACTGCCAAATCCTCAATCAGCTGCCTGGTGAAGCGGTACCGTCGGATGCTGTCACGTTCCACCATCGTTGCCAGGTCTAGGAATGGTCGATGGACAGCAGGAGCCCTGCAGTGCATAGGTGAAGAAAGCAAGATTGTCAGTCACACCACCTATGTGCCGTTCACCATACTCAATTTCACATGATACATCATTAACAAACACAAGTACTTGATGTGTGTGTCATTCTGTTTGGACATATATGGCACCTACATGGACATCATCTAACATCTCTGTTCAACAAGTGTTGACAACAGGTTCCAGGGTGTGCTATGGGAAACCATTAGGCTGTGTCACAGTACCCATTTACTGCTCTCACGTTCCACACACATACCACAGTGACATGTCTGGACAGATGCTCCACAGGCATCACAGCTCATTGACAGGTAGATTCCCAGGGACCCTGTCTTGCCACATGGACACTGGCATGACATGGCGTATCATGTACACGTCAGAAAAACAAACATGACACCCACAGGTAGTGGCCCCTGTAGC
Organism: Calotriton arnoldi; assembly: GCA_963921515.1. Lineage (NCBI taxonomy): Eukaryota > Metazoa > Chordata > Amphibia > Caudata > Salamandridae > Calotriton > Calotriton arnoldi. Next base: position 158,306 of record CAWUFW010019620.1, read on the forward strand.
CTCTGCAGGACAGACATGGGCGTCTGTGACACACACACACACAACATCAAAGTTCATGCACAAACCACGTGGATGTGGAGACTGTCTCCCATTGTGCACATGGAGTCAGAGACATGTGATACACAACATGCACACAGACTGTGGAGGCACATCACTATTGTTGGAATGGGCCACCCTGTGACGTACATGCCTTCCCACATGTGAGCCTGGGGGTATGTGACATGTCATACACATACACAACCTGGAAATGTGACCATGACACATGCTCAGAAATTAAAAGTTGCACACCACAGTGGTCAGGTGCACAACACACAAAGGACCCTGTCCCCATGAACACGTGCACAGCCTGGGTGTGTCTGCCCCCAAGTGCCACCCCAAAAACCACATGTTCACCCCCATACACAGATAAGGTAATGCTGCCACACATGCCTTAGATACAGTGTGGACTGGGTGTGGTGTTGTAGGTGTGCCCCTGAGTCCATGGAAAGTAAATGTGGCTGGCATAGGTTCACCAGTGACCAGCATGGTGACATATGCGTGTGACCTGTCCAGGGACGCGTTGTAGAGCAATGGGCCGATCGGTGTGCCCGGCCGGCCCATTGCATTGTATGTGAGCGGGTACGCGTTGTAGAGCAATGGACCTATCGGTGTGCCCGGCCGGCCCATTGCATTGTATGTGAGCGGGTACGCGTTGTATCCCGGGTACGCGTTGTACAGCAATGGACCGATCGGGGTGCCCGGCCGGTCCATTGCATTGTATGTGAGTAGGTACGCGTTGTAGAGCAATGGACCGATCGGTGTGCCCGGCCGGCCCATTGCATTGTATGTGAGCGGGTACGCATTGTAGAGCAATGGACCGATCGGTGTGCCCGGCCGGCCCATTGCATTGTATGTGAGCGGGTACGCGTTGTAGAGCAATGGACCGATCGGTGTGCCCGCCCGGCCCATTGCATTGTATGTGAGCGGGTACACGTTGTATCCCGGGTACGCGTTGTACAGCAATGGACCGATCGGTGTGCCCGGCTGGCCCATTGCATTGTATGTGAGCGGGTACGCGTTGTAGAGCAATGGACCGATCGGTGTGCCCGGCCGGCCCATTGCATTGTATGTGAGCGGGTACGCGTTGTAGAGCAATGGACCGATCGGTGTGCCCGCCCGGCCCATTGCATTGTATGTGAGCGGGTACGCGTTGTATCCCTGGTACGCGTTGTACAGCAATGGACCGATCGGTGTGTCCGGCCGGCCCATTGCATTGTATGTGAGCGGGTACGCGTTGTATCCCGGGTACGCGTTGTACAGCAATGGACCGATCGGTGTGCCCTGCCGGCCCATTGCATTGTATGTGAGCGGGTACGCGTTGTAGAGCAATGGACCGATCGGTGTGCCCGGCCGGCCCATTGCATTGTATGTGAGCGGGTACGCGTTGTAGAGCAACGGACCGATCGGTGTGCCCGGCCGGCCCATTGCATTGTATGTGAGCGGGTACGCGTTGTAGAGCAATGGACCGATCGGTGTGCCCGCCCGGCCCATTGCATTGTATGTGAGCGGGTACGCGTTGTATCCCTGGTACGCGTTGTACAGCAATGGACCGATCGGTGTGTCCGGCCGGCCCATTGCAATGTATGTGAGCGGGTACGCGTTGTATCCCGGGTACACGTTGTACAGCAATGGACCGATCGGTGTGTCCGGCCGGCCCATTGCATTGTATGTGAGCGGGTACGCGTTGTATCCCGGGTACGCGTTGTACAGCAATGGACCGATCGGTGTGCACACATTGGCTGGGGCCTGGCATGGCAACGGACGCGTTTTCGAACCTCCAACGAGTCTGATGCAGTGAATTCAGTTGGCCAGCCACAACAATGTTGCAAAATCATGGGTGTCATGAAGTTGAAGATTTGAAGGATGCTGTGGGCGTGTATTAGTGCTGCTATCCCATGGATTGGTCAGATTCAGAAGATGCAAACGACTTGGACCTATCACTTTGGACACATGGGACAGTATCTGCCTCTGCAGCACACATATAATGCTGGCTGTTCCCCAGAGAGCTCACTTGCCTGCACTACATGCTCCAGGACGACATCTGCCACCAACACTGCTGCTGTTTATGCATCCTCTGGCTCCTGCAATGGCACGTACTGTGGAGAGAGCCCCAGCCTTCAGCCTTGAGGAGAACCAGGCCCTGCTGGACAGCCTCCCTCCACAGTACAGCAAGCTGTATGGGAAACCAGGGGAGCAGGTGAGTGTGCTGTCCACTGCCTCACTAATTGTGCATGTTGTCTGACTAGCAGGACTTTCAGTGTGCACACCACTGGCTAGCATGCCCACTGAGTTGTTATCACACCCCAAAGTGTGTAGTTACATGCACTGAACTGGTACAGTGCAGTAACAGTGCATTCCAACTAGGTTTACTTCCCATGCAATGATACCATGTAGTGACTGCTGGCAAACTGTTCATAGCCATTGTTGCACTGCCTGTGTACATCATATGCCCCTGTGATTGAGACATGTATATCCAACTGTGTGATGCACGTATAGGTTGCATGTGTAGTAATGGCCTTTTCACTTTGTCATCCTCACAGGTTGATGCCCACCAGAAGCAGGAAATATGGCTGACCATTGCCCGGAAAGTAAGATCCGTGGGGGTCTACAGGCGCAGGATCCGCAACTGCCAGAAGAGGTGGCAGGACCTTTGTGGCTGGACCCGGAGGATCGCAAGGGTCCAGCTGAAGCTGTCGCCTCCTCGCAGGAGGGGCGGACACCGGACCCTGACCCCCCACATGCTCCGGATCCTGGCGGTGGTCTTCCCTGACCTGGATGGGCAGCTGAAGGACAGTCAGCAGCAAGGAGGGGGTGAGTCCATGACTGCACTGTGCACTTTGTCTGACATGCTATGTGCCCTCCTCTGGCCTGGTTAAACTTCCACAGTACATCAGTCATGTGGTCCAGGACCCATGTCCCTCATTTGTGACATGCCCACTTCTCCTCTGATACGCATATGTGTGGCCCTTATAGTCAGGAAATTGTGTCATTTGGGGACTGTGTCATTGCATTTAGCTTTGCTCAAGCTGGGGGACAGCATTTGTTCCCGTGACTATGTTGTGCGATTCATGGGTGGGTCAATTGCTTACACAATGCCTAAGTTCTGACATGTAATCTGGGTGTAACTTTGATATGTGGTCCGCTTGCTGCTCTGACTCACCACATGTCCCTGGGGAATTTGGCACACACCCATGCTGCTGGTGGGAACAATGTTTGGGCCTAGGAGTATGTGTATCCAGTGTGTCACAGATGCTTAGCCACCTGCCTACTGTCCAGGACTCATCCCTCTTACAGGTGGAGCTGGACAGTCCTGCCTACTCCAGGTCATGCAATGCACTCTGTACTCCCACTCCCGTGTATCATCTGGCATGTTGTGATCAGTGTAATGTACCATCAGGTGTCTGCCTCTGTCTCATTGTGCTGTGTCTTTGTTGTCAGGACTACTGGTATGTTTATCGGTTAGGGCTCAGCATGCCATCTGAGATGTGACCATGATAGACGATACTTCTGTGACTTATAGGTGTCTGATCACTTGACTGTGCACACAGGTGTTTGCGACTGTGACTTTCAGGCAGCTGTATTTTCATTCACAGCACACTGTGAGGTGCTCATGTTCAGAGAGTTGTGTTTCATGTCCCCCATATGTCCAGTTGGTATGACGTGGACAAATAGTAGTACAGATGATGTGGTATTTGGGGGATGGACATGTGCACTTGTCAGTCACATACCTTGCATTCCCCATGCCCTCGGATTGTGACACAGTGCAGACTGTTGTTGGCTGGCTGCCATGGCCATGTGACTTGAGACAGTAATGTATGACTTTGCACGCATTCCTGTGTCATGGCATTAAACTTCCTGAGACTGATCCTGCAGGGGAGTGACATGTGCAACATGCACCCCATTGTGGCATTGACTATCCGGACATGGGTGCATCATGGTGTCTGGTGCTGGTATGCATCACATGCATTTCTATTTAGACTCTGGCCATCCCTTAATCCGGACACCTGCACTGACTCAGTGGCAAGAGATGTGATGTGTGCATGTTCACATACTTCACCGTGTTCCCTGCTATGTCCAAAAACTGTGTAGGTGGTGCATGTGTCCACACTGGGGTCTTACCATCAGACAGGCACGAGACAGATGGGTGCAAGGGCAGGAGGGGTGTGAGTCCCATGGTTGACCATCAGACTGACAATTGGCTTCCCCGAATCTGTGTGAGGACTTTAGGCAATGTTCAACTAAGGATGCCAGGGCTTGCTCTGTGATGTGCTGTACTTACTGTGGTGTGTGCGGTCAGTGCAGGTGACTGATGTTTGTCTGTTTCCCAAATTGTTTGCAGATACATCCACGGCCACAGGAGGGGACAGCTCCACGGACCAGGAGGAGCAGCGGAGCCAGACTGGGTCAGCATCAGAGGAGTGGGCAGAGGGACCCAGTGGCACGGAGGGCGAGGGGAGCCACACCGAGGAGTCCTCAGCACCATCCACCTCAGCTGAGGACCACAGCAGCTCGGATAATGACTCCCTTGTGGAGGCGGGTGTCAGCAGCCACCAAAGGCCAGCTAGTCTGTCTGGCCCCGCCACCACCACCACCGCCCTCCCATTGGCTCCCATTCCTGAGGTCCGTGGAGGCTCCCGTACTTGGGAGCGTGTCTCCTTCGTGCCAGGCACCGCAGCCCCTGCCCCTGTGTCCCCTGCTGCCCTGAGTGAGGAGTCTGTGTACCTCCTTCGGCAGCTCCATGTAGGGCAGACAGCAATGCTGAGTGTCCTCCATGCACACACCACTCTGTTGACACAGCTGGTGTCATTCATGGAGGGCATCTCGACGGGTATGTCTGCCCTACAGAGGAGCAATAAGTCCATGGACTCCTTCCTGATGGCAGCAGTGTCCCTCCTCCAACAGTCCCTCACCCCTCCCACCTCTGCCCCATCCACACTTCCTGCCCCCTACCTGTCCAAAGCACATGCACACCTGCACAGTCACCCAAACACACAGACACAAGCAGCACAGACACACCCAAGAGAAAGGCAAGACGTGCACACAAGCATCCTCAGGGGACTGATACCACAGACACAGGGGATGGGGAACACACACACACACAGGCATCCACATTAACTCCGCAGTCCTCCAAATCCTCTCCCTCCAAGACCCCTTCCCTTGCCTCGCCTGCTACCACACCTACACAGCAGATCTTCCTGTGTCACCTCGGCCTCTTCCCCTCCAATCCTGCTGATCCAGCATACCGGGGGAAGAGGAAGTCCACCCACACAGAGGGAGTGCCCTCGCCCCCGGACACCCTCCCCCAGGCGCAGGCAGAGTGAGCCCCCACCCGCAAGTCCCCCCGGTCCCGGAAGAGCAAGACCCCGCCACCGCCCTGCAAGTCAACCACCCAGTCTCTCACCTCCATCCCCCAGGCCACCACTCCACAGGTTCCCCCGCCACACTCTGCCCCAGGTTCCCCCACACACCGATACCGCATCCCCTTGCTCTTCCACCCCCAAACCAGACACTCTGCCTGTTTGTGCCACTGGTGTGGAGACCGTGTCCCCCCCCTCTGTCCTGCCCAGCTCTTCTGCCCCCTTCCAGTACCTTGGAGTCATGCACTGCGGTGGAGTCCACAACAACCCCGTCTGACTCGGGCACTGCATTGGGGACCCAGTCCACTCCATCTGACCAGCCCACTGCAGTGGTTGCAGCACCAACACCATCAGACTTGAGCCCTGCGGTGGTGCCAGCCCCCCCTGAGTCAGACACCTCCACTGCAGTTGCCGGTGACACTCCTGCACCCACCTCCCCTTCACTGCCTCCTTCTGGCATCCCCTGATCCTGTCCCTGCGGTGCCTGGCCTGCCCCTCGTATGCCCCTCCAAGGGGGATGTCCCCTGTCCGTACCTGTGCAGGCAAGCAATTGTTGACAAGTTGTCACACATCACCCTGTTGGGACTGTATATTTGGACTGGCCATTGGCCTTAGTTTATTTTGGACTTTTGATTTGAGTTGCACACTTGCTGAATAAAGCCTATTTTTGTTTACTTGTGGTTAATCTTTGGAGGTCCATGATGTAGATGTGTAGAATCATGCATTTGCTGTTGTAATAGTGTTCAGATCAGATAAATGAAGTTTTGCTGTGATGGGCTCCATGTGGTCCATGGGATATGTGTCCTAATCTAGTCTTGATCTATAGCATCCTTTGCTGCAGTCTGAGGGTGTAATGTTCAGCATTTGACACAGGGATGTACGTTTAGCTTTTGTAGATTACCATCTTTGTCCTACAATGATGCACATCTGGTGGGCTTACCACTGTCCAATGTTCCTAGTACCCTGACTGTGTGCCCGTCTCCAATGGACATGCAGTTTAGCACATCAAATTAGGAGGACTCATCTGTGTACACAGTGCAAGTTGCTTGACACGTGTCTTGGGTGTATGCAGATGACTGACGTGACACTCCCGTGCCCAGGCTGATATGAGCAGAGCCTTCAGTGTGTTGTAGTTGTTGACTCACTGACCGAGTGTTCTGCTGACATGTTTGAGTCATGCACAGACAAGGTTTGGCACAGCTGACCTTCCACAGGAGTGGAGTGCCCTCATGGCAGTGCGTGATTCCGTGATATAGGCTGTGCCCGTGTTGTGTGTTGTGTAGGCATGTCTGTGCGTGTACCCTTCTCCTTTTCCTACACAGGCAGTGTCCCTAGGGATGTTCCTGTTTGTGATGCTTGCTGAGTTGTTCTGTGTTCATCCAGCATCTTGGACCTGGTTTCTCCGGGATGTGGGTGCATGGCAAACTAATGTTAATGAGGTTGTCATCCCTAGTTGTCTTTGTTGTCAGGGCTGGGGATGTGGGCAAACGCAGATGGGACACAGTCAAGATTCCTCTTGGCACTTGTTGGTTACACGAGTAATGTGATTTTCTGTTTGTGTATGCTTTCAGTGATTGTGACACGTTGTGTGTGTGACTGCTGCCACTCCTCAGGGTCAGAGCTGCAATGTTGGAAGTTGTCTATGTGTGTCCTTTGTGGGTCAGCTTGGCTTCTTCATTGGTGTGTGACTATGGCCAGGATCCCATTGTTTGGGGTGGATTTCACGTCATGCCCATGTACGGCATACTGTGCAGTGTGTCAGACATTCACAAGTATTGTTCACAAATAGAAAATAAATCAACGGCGGACCACCGGTACCGCACCTCACACCTGTTCCGTCGTAATGATGGGCCGTGCAAACAACCCCAAATGCCAGCCGTTGAGTGGCGTAACTGTGCTCCAGATCCAGTTCCTACTATTTTTTCAAGATGGAGGGGATGCACAGCTAAATGAAGTCCAACCGACAGATCATGAGTTTATAAAAATTCCTTTATTTTAAATATAACAGCCTTATCAAACACATAGACTCCAGCCAACGCGTTTCATTCCCTAACTGGGAACTTCATCAGGGCTGAAAAGAATTCAACAGAGAATACACAAATTACAAACATGAAAATTAATGACAGAATTTAAAAAACAACCATGTTACAGAACTGAAACATAAACTGTTTTGGACACATAATACCACTTAAAAACACACAAAAAAACACACAAAAGAACACCCAAAAAAGGGAAGGATATTAGATAACACAAATCTTCTCAGAACTCTCCTATTATGTTGATACAACATAACAAACATATTTAAAATTCACATAAGCATAACACACAATACATAAAAAGTACATAAAATATCTAAACCAAAAGAGTTGGTAGACAGTGCAAACACACTTTTTACCAGAGTCAGTGACTGTCCTTTAAACAACCATAAATGGGTGGACCTATTGTGGCCTCAGTAATATTTTTTAAGTTGAAAAAGACAGATGAGAACGGAAAAGGGTAAAGAGAAAAGGAAAAGAAAAAATATAAAAGTAAACAGAAAAAATATACAGAAAAAATATAAAAAGATGAAACAGTAGTGAATAGGGAGGGAGGGGGAGGGGGGGGGCGGCCCAGACGGGGAAAGCGTATCGATCCGCATTCGCACTATTCAGTTATCTAGTGAACTCAAACCTAACACATTCGACACATATCCAATACATATAATATTATCTTACCAAAAAAGTAGTAGTGAGCTCAGTGTACTCACACCATGTTCATAGACTCATAAAAGATGCATCCACTGACACGTGTCTCAAAGTCAGCTAAATGCTCCTGCAGGGGCACACAATAATTGTACAGAAAAATATATAACCATTAGTCTATATATATAATATCCTACTTAAAAGGAAATAGGCAATAACCAATGGTCAATAAATAAAGTATATTAACTCTGTAGAGGTAAGATAATATTATATGTATTGGATATGTGTCGAATGTGTTAGGTTTGAGTTCACTAGATAACTGAATAGTGCGAATGCGGATCGATACCCTTTCCCCGTCTGGGCCGCCCCCCCTCCCTCCCTCCCCCACCCTATTCACTACTGTTTCATCTTTTTATATTTTTTCTGTATATTTTTTCTGTTTACTTTTATATTTTTTTCTTTTCCTTTCTCTTTACCCTTTCCGTTCTCATCTGTCTTTTCAACTTAAAAATATTACTGAGGCCACAATAGGTCCACCCATTTATGGTTGTTTAAAGGACAGTCACTGACTCTGGTAAAAGTGTGTTTGCACTGTCTACCAACTCTTTGGTTTAGATATTTTATGTTCTTTTTATGTATTGTGTGTTATGCTTATGTGAATTTTAAATATGTTTGTTATGTTGTATGAACATAATAGGAGAGTTCTGAGAAGATTTGTGTTATCTAATATCCTTCCCTTTTTTGGGTGTTCTTTGTGTGTTTTTTTGTGTGTTTTTAAGTGGTATTATGTGTCCAAAACAGTTTATGTTTCAGTTCTGTGCCATGGTTGTTTTTTAAATTCTGTCATTAATTTTCATGTTTGTAATTTGTGTATTCTCTGTTGAATTCTTTTCAGCCCTGATGAAGTTCCCAGTTTGGGAATGAAACGCGTTGGCTGGAGTCTATGTGTTTGATAAGGCTGTTATATTTAAAATAAAGGAATTTTTATAAACTCATGATCTGTCGGTTGGACTTCATTTAGCTGTGCATTCACAAGTATTGTTGACTGGCCATGTGTGATGGGTTTCTGCACCTTATTTCCCCCCACCACCCCTGGGATTTTCATGGGTGCATGTGCAATGTCAGCAGTCCATGTGAGCTTCACTGCTGCACATTGGTGGAGTTCAAGGTGTGTGGCGTTGAGTGTGTGCAAATGTGAGTTGTTGCACGGATGTGGCACTACCTCCATATTGTCCTTGGCTGGCAGGCCATGCTGAGTGCTTTATGCTTGTATAGGTGTGATGGTAGTTTGTTGCTCAGGACACATGGCTGTGGTTCACAGTGTGGATGACATCTACCTTTGCCATCACAGTGTGATTGTCATGCAGGCTAGTGTCACCACAATGTGGGGTCCCTGGGGGCAGTGCTGTGGTGGTTCTGTCTCTTGCTGTGTTTGTTGCTGTTCCTACAAGCTTGTGTGACATGTGTAATTTGGGCTCCCTCTCATCTCACAATGCCTGTTTGCCCACATAGGGGAATCCAATCCCTGAGTTACTTTTGTATGTGACTGTGTTGACATCTGTGTATTAGTGAATCTGGCCTCCTCATGTGTTGTGTGTTTGCCTGGGGACACTGGCACACAACCCCCTCACCTGTTGTGTATGATATGCAGTGTGAGTCTGCCTGTTTGTGTTTGTGCATTTGCACCACTGCATTGGCATATCTTTAGTTTGCCGTTGGCTGTATGTTGTTTGTTGGCTTTCCCCTGCTGGCCCTGGGACTGCTAGGTCATCAGTCAGCACATTGATCATGGTTAGTATGTCCCATTGCTGCCATGGTATGGTATTTGTTCACATGACATCTACAGTCTCCACAGGATATCTACATTTGTGTGTCCATTGCTGCAGATATGTGGGTCTGCATTATGATGCTCACTTCTGTCATTGTGTTATTTGTGAATGTAGACAATGTGGGCCCCCATGGCTGATGTTTGTGTGCACATGGCTAGAACGATGTGTAATTGGCACTGCACTGCTTGCCTCACACAATCTATGTTGCTATGGGACACAAGCACTACAATGCCACTGTAGTGTTTGGTGTTGTGTGGCCAGGAATTATCCCTGCATTTTTGGTTTCGCAGCTTTTACCAGGACTACACTTACCTTTTGGGCACTGTGGTGATGGGGCTTAGGGCCCCATTGCCACACTGTTCAAAATGTGCTTCAGCTATGGTGCACACACTTACCTTTTGGGCACTGTGGTGATGGGGCTTAGGGCCCCATTGCCACGCTGTTCAAAATGTGCTTCAGCTATGGTGCACACACTTACCTTTTGGGCACTGTGGTGATGGGGCTTAGGGCCCCATTGCCACACTGTTCTAAATGTGCTTCAGCTATGGTGCACACACTTACCTTTTGGGCACTGTGGTGATGGGGCATAGGGCCCCATTGCCACACTGTTCTAAATGTGCTTCAGCTATGGTGCACACACTTACCTTTTGGGCACTGTGGTGATGGGGCTTAGGGCCCCATTGCCACACTGTTCTAAATGTGCTTCAGCTATGGTGCACACACTTACCTTTTGGTCACTGTGGTGATGGGGCTTAGGGCCCCATTGCCACACTGTTCAAAATGTGCTTCAGCTATGGTGCACACCCTTACCTTTTGGGCACTGTGGTGATGTGGTGTTCGACCCCATTGCCACAGTGGTCATGGTCTGCTTGCATTGTGTAGGCCACACACACAATTATGTGTGACACATGTGTTAGGGGGTCACATTGTATGTTCAATGTCATGTTCAGTGTTGTATGCATTTGACACAGACCTCACACGCTTGTCATGGTGTTGGGGGTGGGATGTAATTTACAGACAGTCCTTATGTGGGAGTATGCTAGTTGTGTCATCCATTACCCGTCCTATGAGTAGGAGTGGTTATAGTGACTGGCATCCTGCCCCCCATGAGTGGGGATGGTAGTAGTGACAGGCATCCAGCCCCCAATGAGTGGGGATGGCAGTAGTGGCAGGCATCCAGCCCCCCATGAGTGGGGATGGCAGTAGTGGTAGGCATCCATCCCCCCATGAGTGGGGATGGCAGTAGTGACAGGCATCCAGCCCCCCATGAGTGGGGGTGGTGTTAGTGGTAGGCATCCAGCCCCCCATGAGTGGGAATGGCAATAGTGGCAGGCATCCAGCCCCCCATGAGTGGGGATGGTAGTAGTGGCAGCCATCCAGCCCCCCATGAGTGGGGGTGGTGTTAATGGTAGGCATCCATCCCCCTATGGGTGGGGATGGCAGTAGTGGCAGCCATCCAGCCCCCCATGAGTGGGGGTGGTGTTAGTGGTAGGCATCCATCCCCCCATGATTGGGGATGGCAGTAGTGGCAGCTATCCAGCCCCCCATGAGTGGGGGTGGTGTTAGTGGTAGGCATCCATCCCCCCATGAGTGGGGATGGCAGTAGTGGTAGGCAGCCATCCAGCCCCCCATGAGTGGGGATGGTAGTAGTGGCAGCCATCCAGCCCCCCATGAGTGGGAGTGGTGTTAGTGGTAGGCATCCATCCCCCCATGAGTGGGGATGGCAGTAGTGGCAGCCATCCAGCCCCCCATGAGTGGGGGTGGTGTTAGTGGTAGGCATCCATCCCCCCATGAGTGGGGATGGCAGTAGTGGTAGGCATCCATTCCCCCATGAGTGGGGATGGCAGTAGTGACAGGCATCCAGCCCCCCATGAGTGGGGATGGTAGTAGTGGCAGCCATCCAGCCCCCCATGAGTGGGGGTGGTGTTAGTGGTAGGCATCCATCCCCCTATGGGTGAGGATGGCAGTAGTGGCAGGCATCCATCCCCCCATGAGTGGGGATGGGCAGTAGTGGTAGGCATCCATCCCCCCATGAGTGGGGATGGCAGTAGTGACAGGTATCCATCCCCCCATGAGTGGGATGGCAGTAGTGACAGGCATCCTGCCCCCCATGAGTGGGCATGGTAGTAGTGGCAGGCATCCAGCCCCCATGAGTGGGGATGGTAGTAGTGTCAGCCATCCAGCCCCCCATGAGTGGGGGTGGTGGTAGTGGTAGGCATCCAGCCCCCCATGAGTGGGGATGGCAGTGGTTGCAGCCATCCAGCCCCCCATGAGTGGGGGAGTGGCAGGCATCTAGCCACCCATGAGTAGGGGTAGTTGTAGGGTGGTGTTGGTGGTAGGCATCCATCCCCCTATGGGTGGGTATGGCATTGGTGTTGGCCATCCCACCCCTATGGTTCTGCTGTTGCTTGTGTACGTCATTTGTGCATCCCTATGTGTGTGTGACATATTTCGGGTATGTGTCGTTTGTTTGTGTTGTGGGTGTTTGACTTACCGTCTGCGCTGTACGCGTCCGTACCGGTCCCGGTAATAGATGTAGAGTATTGGTAGGACCTGCGCGATGGGATTCATGGTTGGGTCGTCTCGTTCGGGTTTCTCGTGTCTTCGACTCGTACTCGCCGCTGGCTTGTTCGTCTCGTCGCCGTGGATCGTCTTGTGGCGCGAATCGGAGCTTATGTGCAGCTCTCCCGGATGCTCAAACGTGCCGGACGTAGCGACGAGTTCGGCGCGTACGGAAGACGCATCGTACTAGTCCGGCCGGAAGGTGCTGTGTATTTGGTTCCGTGCGAATCGATTCGGCGTTTACGGATCCGGCTCGGGCGGGGAACAGGAGCTGGAATGGGTAAGTACGGCTCGGTCGGAATCTGGGCTGTTATGCGCATCGTACTTGTTCGTTCGGTGGAGTGTTCGGGTCGGTCGGAAAACACGCGTTCGGCTCGTATTTTTTCCGGACGAATACTGTTAGGTGCGCTTCCGGCCGAGATCGGAATCGGCCCCTTAATACTGATTGGAGTGGGAATAGTAATTTATATATGTTTAATGTCCAGCATCTTCCCTGACTTAATTTTGACTGGAGTGGGAATAGTAATTTTATATGTTTAGTGTCAAGCCTCTTCCCTGACTTAATACTGACTGGAGTGGGAATAGTAATTTTTATGTGTTTAATGTCCAGCACCTTCCTAGACTTAATACTGACTGGAGTGTGAATAGTAATTTATATATGTTTAATGTCCAGCACCTTCCCTGAGTTAATATTGACTGGAGTGGGAATAGTAATTTATATGTGTTTAATGTCCAGCACCTTCCCTGACTTAATTTTGACTGGAGTGGGAATAGTAATTTATATATGTTTAATGTACAGCACTTTCCCTGACTTAATACTGACTGGAGTGGGAATAGTAATTTATATATGTTTAATGTCTACCACCTTCCATGATTTAATATTCACTGCAGTGAGAATAGTAATTGTTATATGTTTAGTGTCCAGCACCTTCCCTGACTTAATACTGAGTGGAGTGGGAATAGTAATTTAAATTTGTTTAATGTACAGCAGTTTTTATTATTTAATGCATACTGTATTGGGAATAGTAAATGATATATGGTTAATGTTTAGCATTTTTTGTTACTTAATTCTAAGTGTAGTGGGAAGAGTAAATTATATATTGTTTATGTTTACCACCTTCAATGAATATTGTTTAATTGTATTGGGAATAGTGAGTGATGTATGTTTATGTACAAATATATTTTTATAATTATTTATAATTTATCTAAAATATTTATATTACAAATATGTTATTTGCTGTGTATTTTTTTTTTTTATATAAAGATTTGTAGGAAAATTACAGTATGTGTTTTTATATGTGAAGAAATATAAATGTGTTTTATTATGTGCAGTGATAATGAATTTTTATTGTGTAATTGATGTATAGTTTATAATTTACTAGTAAAAACCAATATGATTATTTATAGTAAATTAAAATGGTACATTTATCAAATTAATATATTTAAGTAAAATATTTTATAATAAGATATACATATAAAAAAAATTAGACATTTTTTATTTTCAAACAACTTTTATTTTTGCATAAGTAGGTAGAAAGAGAAAAAGAAAATTCTTTTATTTATAGTATGGAATAGAAATTATTAAAAATACACAAAATATGTCAATTTTTATTTAAGGAACATAAATTATTTTACATACATTTATTAGTTAATTGAATTTTTTAAGGAAATTTTTTATGATATTGTATTTTATAACAAAATAATTCTTATTTTGATATACAAACAATATTTTGTTATTATTTTACAAGAGTTGTTGTAACATTCTAATATATTTATACAAATTATTTAACCATTTTTGGCATATATATATACACAAAATAAAGCATTGTATGTTTATTTATTATTTAATATTGTAACATTATAATTAGGGCTCCTGGTTTTATGGTATTTATTTTTTTGCCATTTCCGTCTGTATTTATCCATATTTATTTTTTGGGCATTTTATCTGTATTTATCCACATTTATTTTTGCCACACGCAGAAGGCAACGCTGCAGCTAGTATTTTTCCACATTTATTTAAATTGACAATGCACACATGCATTCGGTTGTTACTGGTCAACACAATACATTCATCGGAAAACTTTGCCATTCGCAGAATGTCCCAAATACGCTTAAAAGTGCTATCACAAGCCATTTGTCTCAGAGCCTTGCAGTTTCTGTCATCGGCACAGAGTGCTACATCCTCTCCCCCACTGAACACTGAACACCATACTGCCCCACTGAGAGAAACTCACACTCCCTTCAGCTACAACCCAATTGTGCCCCGCTATAAACACCTAGAAGCAACTCAATTCAAACTATGCACTAGACAAGAGTAATTTGCTGCCTGAAAAAAGGAACAACATTCTGGAAAAATCAAACACTCATAGGGAATACAACTTAAAGCTTTTACACTCATTATTCAGAAAGCTAAGGACATGAAAAGAAAAGTAGCGCTTCACTGGCAAACTCTGTAAGGTGGCGCTAATGTGTTTGGGTGTGAATAAAACCAATCGGGCCACTTTGCGACTACTCTGTCTTGTTTTATTTAGCTATGTATTTATTGTTGGTATTTTAAAACCTTTTTTCTCTCCTCCTGAGGCCGCGTTTTGGAATAGAAAAATGTCAGAAAAAGACTTTTGTAAGACAAGTGTCCTCTTTTTTTGGATCCATTTCACTGGGGAACGAATGACAGAAAAGAGAGGAAAGAACAGTCACGGATTTCTGCAAGTGAGGAGGAGCGCGACAAAGAGAGGGAGTAAAAGGAAGAATGAGGGGGGGCAGCAGAATTGGACACTGTCCTTGTCTTGTCTGGGCAAGAAGGAAGAGACAGCAATGGTTATGGGCTATGCAGTCCGGTCACAAACTGCAAATACTCTGTTTCTGAGTCTCACTTACACCCTCTTCCCTGTGTGTGTCTGACTGAGCCCTGCCTTCCAGCGCAGCCCGGGCTGAAAATACAAGGATTGGGTTTCTTCTCTCCGCTGCCCACTCCCCGTCCACCCCAGGCATGTCTGCGAGAGAGTGAGAGCGCAGCCCGAGCCAAGGGAAGGGAGGGGGCTGAATGCGCTGTGTGTGAGAGTGATTCACCTCACGGAGGTGGGGCGCTGAGAACAATGCAGGCCTCCTGGCGCTGGCAGCCGCGGGTCATCCGGGAGCTCAGAGCACCGCGCCTCCTGCCACGACCCCCCATTGTGCAGGCACTTACTGAGTGCGAAAACAATGAACAGGAGTAGCAGGCATTGTGAGGGTGAGACGGAGGGAGGGGGGCTGCACACAACACAATCCGACGAGCTGAACGGGACAAACAACAGCAGAGCCAGAGTGAATTATTTAGAAGTGGCCCATGTGATTACACTCGAATCTATGTGCCTCGGGCTCAGCTCTATGCGCTACCTATTGCTACATAGAGAAGGGGGTGGTGTTGTTTCAGCTGGCCGATCAGTGTTGGGTCTGTAGGCTCTCAAGCACTGTGTTCTAGGGCCCAGAAGTGAACCGGAATATAGCGGAACGCCTGGGTAGTCTAAGACAGGCCGCTGTGGCTGGGGCAGTGTCAGTCACCTGGGGTGCATGTTGCAGGAACCAGCAGACCTCTCTGTCGTGGCCAGTGGCGTAGCAAGGCTTTGCCGAGTTTGTGATCGGACTGTTCTTGCAGCACACGTACCCAGTGTAGTGCTCTGCAGTCCGGCCACAAACTCAAACACTCACTACACTGACGTAGCTAGGCTGTGCAGTCCCACGGCGGAGGGGGAGGGAAAGGGATTGTGGGGGGAGCTGGCATCCGATTCCTGCTTTTGCCGCCCCAAAACTGCATACGCCACTGACTCCAGCCCCCCGTACTTACCTTTCTTTTGAAATGGCTGGCCAGACTCACTCGAGGGGCGGAGCGGAGCCCCGGACATGGCTGGGGCAGCTAACAAAAGGCCGACAGGAGCGCAAAAAGACCCCTCATTGAAAGAAATTTCCAGCAAAACTGAAGCTGGTGTTTCGCATTACTGAAGGCAGCCACAGCCCTAGAATCAGCAAGAGGGCGTGGCGAGGCAACTCTGCTGGAGCACAGCAGCGCGGCAAAATGTGCTAGTATTTTCCCGTTTTTACATATAAATACAGACAAAGGAAAACTTGTTTTCCGTCTGTATTTATATGTAAAAATCCGTTTAAATGGAAAACCGGGAGCCCTAATTATAATGCTGTAGTGAATATTTTTTATCATTTACAAATAATCAGCACTTTATTACATGTAAATACATTTTTAATTAATATTATTAGTATATAAAATATTAATAATATTAATTATTACATTGTTGTATTGCATGATTTTTTTTTTAAACAGGTAAGTTTTATTTAACATTTCTACATAATTAATATGTATTTTTATAATTAATATAATTATAAAAACCATATACAATTATAATAATAATAAATATATGTTTATATTAATTATTATTATAACTTTACAAAGTATAATAAAATATATAATAATTTTTAAATATAGAGAAAATTTTGTACAACATAAGAAAAATATATCTGAAATTTATACTTTGCTATAATGCATTTTTTTTAACATTATTCCTTTTTTAAACATTTATTTAAGCAACCATTTTTAGTTCACAGGGACTATTTTGTAACCGCGTACTGTTATTTTGGGTCATTGAGGATCGGAGAAGCTCGCGGTTGGAAGCTGCGTAGCGTCGAGCAAGGTAAGGGAAATTTTAATTATTTTTCTAACTTAATACTTATGTTTTAGTGTAGTTAGGATATATATATTGTATTTATAGTTAGGTCGTTGCGTTTTGGTGTGCTGTACTTGTTAGTTATATTTTAGTGAGATGTCGTGAGTTAGTGTTTGAGGCGTAGTGTAGACAGACGATAATATGACTAAATATGTGTTGTTTTGTTGATATAAATTTATGTTATTGTATTTAATGAATGTATTTTGGTGTATTTGTGTGGGTGGGTATGTTTTCAATCTTTTTTGCAGGTTACTTTTAATCGACTTTACGTTGGAGACACAGATGCGTTTTTAAAAAAAAAGAACTGTGTATTAGTTTGCTAAACTAATATTATTATCACAGTTTCTTTTATTTTTCGGTATTTCTTGGAGCGATTTTTATATTTTTGTATCTTTTTCAGGTTTTTGAGGGTTTCCGTTATTTGGATTTTGCTAGGATGGATTTATATAGGACCTGTTGGATTTTTGCATTTTTTTTTGGGCTTTTTTAAACTTTAACATGGATTAACAGACAGATGTAAGGATTATTACTTGTTGGAATACATCTTCTACAGCTACATAAACTGTAAGTCTATTTTTTTAAATTAATTGGGTGGGAAATGTTGTTAAAATTAATTGTGTGTTATAGTATATTTTGATAAATATTATTTATTTGTAAATATATATTTTTTTATTAAAAATATACATCACAAATAAGTAATATTTGTGAAAATATAATATTAATATATGTGTGTAAAGTGTTTGTTTTGTGAACGAAAAATGTATAATAGCTGTGGAACTGTAGTTTATAATATGCTTTTGGCTATTAGGGATAGGTAATCTAGGCCTCTTGTTGATGGGTATAGGGTAACCTGACTTTGCAGTAGCTCAAAAAAATTTTAGTTTGTTTAGTTAATTTGGGACATATTTGAGTTACAGATTGTTCCATCCGTAATTCTTGATAGCTTTGTTCTTTTTGTATAGATTGTAGTAGTTTTTGTAGGGTAGGTTTACCTCTGCTTGTTGTTGCTTGGAAGGCATTATGCCATCCTTCAACACTATTATTTGTTTTAGCTTCTTTGTTTAAGGTACTTAGGTACACGTTCCACCAAGGAATATGGAACTTAGGTTGCCTTCTATGCCCTGATCTATGCAGTCTTCCCACACAGGTGTCCTCAAAGTAGTCTAGTAGTGGGCTTATTTTGTCTTCGTTCCTTTTGTAATAGGGGCTCTCTATTAGAATATTGTAGTGCTCTGCTACATCAGTTACAGGTACATATGCTAGTGCTATTAGCTTTTTAATTTGGTAGGCGAAAGTACTGTCTGTAGCATATTGTACACTTAGGGTTGATTTTTGTAGATGTCTCCAGAGACTCTGGTTAAAATGATAATAGCAACCCTGGATTGCTGTGTGTGGATAATTTTTCAGTATAGCATTTATCATGGCTATTTTCAAAATCAATAATTATTTTTGAAGGAAAATAATTATTGCTTTCTTCTTTTATTTTAGTGAGTATATCTATATAGGTAGTTTGCTGTTTATTTGGTAATAGGGCATAGATGAATGGAATATTAGAATGTTGGTACAATCCATGCACTGTGTACAGCTGGTAAAATGGTTTTGGACAGACTTTGAAAGTACCATCCATCATCCAGGTGTCACATTGCTGTAATTTAAGTAACTTGTTTGCAGTAGCAAACATAATTATTCTTTTATCTGGGCATTTGTTATCAAAAAATATAAATGGTTCTTTAGTGTGAGTAATGCTTCATTCTGGTGGAATAACTACCTCTGCAAATGTTTTAGGGGCAGGTATAGTACTTGTAGTTGCTTTTTTTGTCTGGCGATAGTTCTTTTAAAGAAGCTATGGACGGTAATTGTCTTGATGCATGTTGAGGTACTTTTAATAGTTGCTCTTTTAGTATTTGGGTAGTTGGTTTATCAGTACTAGTGCTTGCTTCTTTTATACTTTCAAGAGCATCTCTAACCTCAATCTCTGTTATGTTTGGGGGTGATTATGTTCTTTTACAGAAAGAACAGTAGTTTCATGAGTAGTAGCTCTTCCATAGCATTTGTTAGAGCAGTATTTGCTACACTTCCAAAACACTTTAAGGCCAGTTTGTTTCTCCTGTGTATACACATACCCCATATAACATAATAGCATTTTATTTTTTTGTGACATTACAAATTCTGCACCTTCAGTCATGTTGTTTTGTTTTATGCTAGGGAAAATTAAAAAATGTTTTTTTAATATAATAAATACCACATGTTTATTAAATACAGTTACATTTCAGTGAATATACTTACAATGTTTAGTTTGATGTAAATAAAATTGTCCAGGAAATGATTTCAAGCTTTATTTTCTATTTTCTTGATGTAATTTCTGTTGAGAAGAGAAAACAAACAAATTAATAATTTGATTATATTGTTTGTAGATGATAGGGATTTTAGGGGAAAAGGGTTATTTGGGTGGGTATTTAAGGTTGTTTAATAATTGAAAATGATATACTTAGGGGCCCATTACGATGGCGGGCGGAAGCACCACCGCCGTGCTGGCGGATGCAAAAACCACCAGTTACCGCCGGCACGCAGCAGTCCACACGCCCACCCAATTACGATGCGAAAAGCAGGCCAAACACCGCCGGCAAGCCAGCAACACCGTCCGCCATCAAAGTGCGCCCGCACACGTAGCGGCGCAGCACAACTGACACACACCGTCCGACGAAACACGTCCCGCCCGGCGCATAAATTACGATGCCGCAAACAAACGGCTCCCACGGCAAAGAGACACCGCACGTGAAAGAGAGGCGGAAACACGGACGCAGAGCACGGACAACGAAGAAGTGGCACCCCGGGCATGAATCCAGCACTGCAGGCCCTTCCCATGCTTCTGCTGATGCACCACCAAGGACGCAACGTACCGCGGAGACGCAGGTAGGCACACACACAACAAGTGCACGCAAACAGCGCACACAGTGCAAGGGCGGAAAAAGCGGACAACCCCCACCAGCGCGTGCACACTACACATCCACCATCGCATCCACATATGACACACAGGCCAAATCCTAACATCGCGGAACACATGTGTACACACCACCTGGGACTAGGAACCAACCACCCCGTCAATGTCTGAAGGCGGACTCATACCACTACTTCCTCCCTCTGGACGCACACGGTACAGGCCTGCTCTGCCTATGGGGGCATGGCGTATGTGGGCCAACATCGCACGCCAAGTACTGAAATGGAACCACTGTAAAGCCTCCACACGCACGGGATCACCGTAGAACAGCCACATCGAATGTCACCCAGCATGCCCCCATCATGGTCCTCCAAGGGACAACCTACTAACAACACCTGACAGCCACCATCCGCTTCATTGGCTGGCAAACATGTACACCACCAATGACATGGAAGCCCTGCTGGACGGCATCGCATACCTGACAACCTGTAAATACGCCGACCACAACGCAGGTTCCCCAGTGACCTATGAAGTCCAACCCCCGCACCCATGCTTCAGCTTCCGCACGGACTGGCCAGTCACCACCACAACAGCCATACTAAACGACCGGCAACTGTAACCACACCATCAACGACATCGCCATGACATCGGATAGGACCGGACATGCACACTGTTCCCCATCACATCCAGGAACACCGCATGCATCGTGGGAGGCAGTGGCATGGGCTCTGTGCATCGCACCCACATGGACGGAACTGCACGAACAACCAGGACACACACATGGATCCAGCGCCCATGGACACAAGCACACCGCTCAGTGGACATGAATAGGTCGCCTGGAGTCTGTGGGTGCTGCACCCTCCCACCCCGCCCGGGAATCCCATACCAGGACCTTTGCATGGACGAGCTGGGTGCATACAACAACAACACGACCCCAGTGACTGTGACATGTCCAGTAACCACCACAGTGCAACAACAAGTGGCACGCCGCTGCATGCACGCAAGCACATGCCCTGATAAAGTCATCTCACATGCACGCGTGCATGAGGAACAACCGCAGCAAACCTGTCACATGGAACTGAGATGACTGTGCCCATGATGCCGAGCGGTCTGGTAGGCTACATGTATACAATGGCTCAGGCCAAAGTCCGCAGCCCGCAGCTATACGTAGAATGTGCACAGCTGCTAAGCACAGCCTTGGCCAAGCAGATGTAACCCCTCTGGCACACTCCTATCCCATTTGTAATCATGCTCAGTATATCCTCAACATGTATCCCGCTGCCAGTAGTGTCCACTATACTGCATCACAGAGGACAGAAGACTCAATATAATGTTTGAAACCAGAACTGTTCCGCTGACTCATTTCACAAGTACGAATGAGAGAGGGATGAGAGTATGCGAAGCACACGGCAGTCTGTGGACATGACCATGTAGTCCACTGGTATTGACGCCAACGCAAATGAGTAGCACTACTGTGGAAGACACACATGTGTCGTGTGAAGTCGTATGGACGCAGTGCCCAGGTGGGTGGGTG